>JAAAYG020039162.1:0-13390 GCA_009936455.2 Tomocerus minor
GGTTTCAGTAAAATAATGTGTACACTTATTCTCCTCCATTGGGTATTTTTTTTACTTTAGTATTTAGCTAACACTAAGACGAAAGGGTGGCTTGGCTATGCCTAGAAAGTATAGAAACAGCACATAACTGTAAAATGATTGTAATTTGTAAAATTATTGTCTTTAATGGTTCACTGAAATCTTTAATGCATCAATATAATTATCTGTGAAGAGCAGATCCTATAATTATCATTTAGCCTATTCGTACCTATTCATATTTTTTCTGCTTAAGTATTCGCTTTCTGGATTTGAGTTTTAACCAAATGCTATTCATAAAACATAAACTTATTATTACTAATCAATGGTATTTGCGTAAAAACAGCCAAAATAATGTCTTTGGCTTGATTATTTGCAATATTATTATAGTTCTAGCATATTGCAGATTGCGAGATACTAGAGAATCATCTAGAACTATAATCATCTTTAATGATTTAATTTATTTACTTGCTAATTCTCTACTTAAACTATGGTGTCAAAAGTAGCCAGGAAATCCATCGGGAGGGCTAAGATCTTTAGCATTTAATTAAAGTTATTTTTTGAGCTGTAAATCTGTCTTAATAGTTTGCCGTTTTAACTCAAAATGAATGAAAAATACTTCATTTAGCATATGCAAGATCTTTTCTTATTTCTCCAACATTTTCTTTATTTCTTAGAGTTTGGAACGGGGATCATCCCCAAATTATTATACAAAAAGCAATAAGTAATTAAAGGTCGTAATTATTTTCGGTTTCAGCATACATTTCACAATTAACTCATTATTATGAACGCCTTCCCAGCGGACAGATAATTTGCAATATTTGAACTCTCATATTTTATTTATTTATTTGACTGCTTCAAAAGGAAGTTGCCTTTAAGACACAGTAGTATAATTTAATATTTAATGATATAATCTAGTTAACAAAGAAAATTAAAACAGTTACTTCCTTCCTTTAAAACCAACAATGAAATCGAACGGCTGACCGCAATCAAATAAAGTGTTTTATATTATCTATAAATATTTGTTTTGCAAAGACGATATAATTCCTGCATTAATAATAGCATACTTACCTAATATTACAAAGGTGTAATACATATTAAGTACGAACCACAATAAAATCAAGCCATTTCTTAGTGAGGACAAAACAAATATTATTTAATTTATTACTTTCCCCCAAAACTGTGATAATTGGATTACAAATAGATTACAATTGTTTTTGTTGAGTGTGTAGATAGAAGACAGCAAAGCAAGCACTTAATAGATGACATTACTATACGCTATTAAAAGTTTAAATGCATTACATCATCATGCATTATAGTTAACCACGATTTGTCAGAGGCGCCCGCATTTTCCTCCAAATTGTTTGTTCAGCTAACACTTTGGTATAAGATGGTTTTTAATTCTTAGTTTCTTAGTAATGATAAAGTTTATTGACTTAATGTTATCTCCATAATACTAAAAAGTTTTATACTTTTTAAGTTATGTGCTTGTCATTTTATTTTATTATCCAATGCAATTTTTCGATCGTATAAAATGGGACGTAGGAATGAAAATTGTATTAAAGGCAATTTGAACTCAGGAAAACATTTTTGTTCTGCCATGGCTAACCTTAAAATAGTTTTAACGGCTCTAGTCTTACAATTAGTAAGTGTTGAGTCTCAAATAAATTATTTTGGTGTCGGTTTCTCTCCTTACGTGAGAACCGGTGGTGCATTATGGGATTCTTACACTTTGGACGAAATCAAGCAAATGCTTGGAATAATCCTTAAAAATCATAATGCAGTATCAACATACGGAATGGGAGTTGGAGGTAAGAATACAGTAAAATTTAACTCTGAAATTTCCATGCATAATTAAAATTATCTGTTAATGAAAAAAATGCTAATTATTAGATTACAACAAAATGAAGCCATGGGATAAAGCAGACAGCAATTGTCTAATTGCACGAGGAGCGGCGCAAATCAATCGCGATCGGCGTAGCGTCGTCCTTTCAATCGGTCAAGGAATCAATCAACTCCCAAAAGATGCTTCTGACCAAGCCCGCGAAATCGAAAACGCATTTTCGGCGGCCGCCGACGCCAATGGAATTTGGAAAGGCACAGTTTGGGGTCTGATATTTACCAACGAATACATTAACCCAGATGGAAGCGAGAATAATGGACAGAAAGTATTGGACATGATTCGTAATAATAAAGCTCGCGCTCACAAAATGGGACTCAAGGTAGGGACAAGGATTCACATTTGTGGTCAAATCTATGGAGGCGCTAATCAGCAGGTACTCAAGGACATTGTACGCGAGTCTGACTATATCATGTGCAATTTGTACCCTGCAAATGGCGCGAATAACGCAGATGTGGCTGTTAAACAAGTAAGTGACGGCTACTACAGCGCTAGAGATGGGTTCTGGAAGGTCAACAAAAATATTGAGGTCATTATTGGGGAAACGGGATGGGCCAGTGAAGGACAGACTTTCAATCACCTTTCCAACACCGTCGAAAACCAAAAGAACTTCTGGCTCAAAATGAAGGAGTGGTCCGCTCGAAATAAAGTCAAAGTACAAATGTTTGAAGCTTTCGATGAATCCTGGAAAAACGGGATGTCTGGTGAACGACATTTCGGGTGGTGGAAAAGGGCACCTGATAACAGTCCTTCCTACATTGAAAAGTCAACTGGCCAGCGGGTGCAATGAGTTAACTTGCAATTACGCAAACATATTTCATGAAATTCAAAATCAATCATTAGATCAATGTTGTGGAGAGAGGATAAGATTTAATTCTTCATTTTAGCACGTGAATAAAATCTAGATTTTGTACAGATTTCAAAACATCGTATTTGTATTTGGATGGCATTTATACAAAAATGCAAGTTTAATAAATTACATTATCTGTCATTACAAATGTTTGCACACATTTTATTATTAGGGATTAAATGATAATAATATAAAATGATAATAATATAAAACGGAAACTCATTAATTTTTATTATTGAATGCATATATTTATTTTTAAGCATAAATGAAGAAACCACTTAGATTAGCGATGGTCTTTCGGTTTATTCATATTTCTTAGATTTCATTATCTTTATATTACTAGAAATGAGGTCAATCGTATACAGAGAGGATACATTATTTCCCCATGTCCCAATATCAGGAAAAGTAATTATTTTGTACAGTTAATCTTGCATTACAAGATTTTTCTGATTTATGAATTTTAAACTAAACTAATCACTACCAATTATTTTTACAGTTGTTAATGTGACCCTGAAAAATGTCTATAGGAAATTTTCATTTATCACTATTATCCAAAACTTGTATTGATTTTTGAAAATGGCAAAATTCTTCCTTCGGGCAACTACATAAATATTCCTCTACTTGCAACATTTAACAACTTTATAACGGTTTATATTTCAAGAAATGATATATATATATATATATGACACTTGTCATATATTTATACATGCCAATTGTTTATATTTATGTACTGGGTCAAAATTATGAAGCTAAAAGGATTTAACGTAAATTATGATGGTGTTAGACGAACTGGCCCCTGGACAACTGGCCCCAGGACAACTGGCCTTACGGACAACTGGCACAAATAGGAGGAGCAAAGAGCTTGCCTTACCTAGCCTAAAGAAACATAGCTCCTCCTCTTTTTAGGGCCAGTTGTCCGTAGGGCCAGTTCGCCGGACACGAATTTAGATAGATTGTTGAATTGTAGCCTTTGCAACTTCGAAATTTTTTGATGTCTTCAAAAAGCTCCTTGCGTTTGGAATGCAATGCCATTTCTGTCCAATTGAGACATATTATTGCTATAAAAATGGTGAAATGATAAACGCAAACGTGTAAAAATAGTGATTTAAATGGCGTGATGAATTATAAATAACTTCCGAATAGTCTGCCTAAGTACAGGGTATATCGGTGTACGATAAAAGGAAAAATGAAAGAATTACTCCTGTTGATTTGCATGGATACCATAAAAGTCATTTGCATTTCATACTCCACTACCTCTTTCAATTTTATAATTTTTTCGATTTTTTGGAGAAAATACTCAAGGAACTAAGACAACTGAACATAATTAAAAAATGGCAATGAAAGAAGCTTTAATTGCTTCTTAATGAAGTCAATTGACAACAATTTAAATTCCTAGTTGTGGGATCGAATTAGGTAATTACAATGCAAAACGCAATATAATTGTAAAATTCCTAGTACTGGTTCTTCTATTCCTAATATTAAAATATTCAATAAATATATAGCACGTACATCAGAAAACAGAGGCACATTGCGAAATTGCGATTGGGACTTCAGTACATGCATTTTTGGTAAAAATGCTGGTTATCATATCAGGATGAGACAGATTGATACTTTGAGGCGTTGACTTTTGAGTGGGGTAATGCTGGACGAAGTGAAGAATTTCTACATACGGCGATAGAAAACGCGCGGCTTTTGATTGCCCTTTTGGCTTCGTTTTCCTTGCCTGCCAAACTTGAAACTCAATGTTTTTGCGTAGTAAGGATAGTTTTTCCAATTTCATTTGTTAGAAACAGCTGTCAAAATTAATCTGGAGACTGGAAAAGTTATACCCTAAAGTACAGAAATTTCAGAGAGCGCATTAATGCAATTCGCATTGCAAACGAGGCGCTAACAAGTGTTTAATAACAAATTAATATAATCGGCACGTTTAACGTTGAGCTTACAGTTGACGGACAGGCATCGAGCGTGACGGTGACGGACAGGTAATAATTTTTTAAGTTCGATGTTGATTTATCTTAAAATATTTATTCCAATTGTAGCTATTGAAAGAACCTAATTTTACACTGCTCAAAACATCACAAGATTTGTCATTTATTTGTCATTCTCGCTTTCTCACTACCAACGAATTTTCAGCACACCGAAATTCAAAATTCACGAAAAAAGCAAAAGGAAAGGTTATACTTATATTTTTCCACAGTTGGCATTTTCAAAATGCTTCATTTATGAACATTGATGTGAGTTGAATTGGTGTACATTGACTTGCAAGGTGTAAAAATGAATAATTTAGGATTTATTCCTTAATCCCGGCAAGTTACCTGTCTACGTACATATCTTTGATGTTGGCGATATAATTTGGTTTAATAAAAATATTAAAAATTAAAAATGATTCATATTCATAAAATTGTGAGTGATCTCCTTGCTTGTTTAGCATTAGCAGCAAATAAGAAAATGAATTGCTGAAATGATTAAATTATTAGAGAAAGTTATTAAAATTGTATTAAAATTATAAACTTTATTGTGATTTCAGAAGAAGTCAAGATGCCACGTGTAATGATCAAGGGAGGTGTTTGGCGGAACACCGAAGATGAAATTCTTAAAGCCGCCGTGATGAAATACGGGAAGAACCAATGGTCTCGTATTGCGTCTCTTTTACATCGTAAGTCTGCAAAGCAGTGCAAAGCCCGTTGGTACGAATGGTTGGATCCCAGTATAAAAAAGACAGAGTGGAGTCGTGAAGAAGATGAAAAATTGCTTCATCTAGCAAAACTAATGCCAACGCAATGGAGAACAATTGCTCCAATTATCGGTCGTACTGCTGCTCAATGTCTAGAGCGCTACGAATATTTATTGGACCAAGCGCAAAAGAAGGAGGAGGGTGAGGAGTCAGTGGATGACCCACGAAAACTTCGTCCTGGTGAAATCGACCCTAATCCCGAAACAAAACCTGCTCGTCCCGATCCCAAAGATATGGATGAAGATGAATTGGAGATGCTGTCAGAAGCTCGAGCTCGTCTGGCTAATACTCAAGGAAAAAAGGCAAAGCGTAAGGCGAGAGAAAAGCAATTAGAAGAAGCTCGACGCTTGGCTGCATTACAAAAAAGACGTGAGTTGCGTATGGCTGGAATTGACGTTAAGAATAAGCGACCGAAAAAACGCCAAATTGATTATAATCGAGAAGTTCCATTTGAAAAACAACCCGCCGCCGGTTTCTACGACACTTCTAATGAAGCTTTTGACGCCATGCATCCTGATTTTAAGCGTTTGAGACAGCAACAGCTAGAAGGAGAAATGCGGAAAGATAAAGAAGAACGAGAACGTCGTAAAGACAAAGACAAAATGAAGCAACGTAAGGAAAATGATTTGCCATCTGCCATGGTTCAAGGGGATGAGCCTCAGAGAAAAAGAAGTAAACTGGTACTACCCGATCCACAAATCTCGGATCAGGAACTAGAGCAAGTTGTAAAATTGGGAACGAAGTCAGAAGCTGCTAAAGAAGCAGCAAGTGAAACAGGAAGTCACGCTTCGCAGACGCTACTGAATGATTATTCTTTGAGCAGTGCTTCCGTCAGTGCTTTGCGTACTCCGAGGACTCCTGCTCCACAAACAGACAAAATTCTGCAAGAAGCTCAGAACATCATGGCTCTGTCAAATGTTGAGACTCCGTTGAAAGGCGGTCTGAACACGCCTTTAATCGAAAGCGATTTTAGTGGGGTGACTCCCCGTGGAGAGGTTTTGCCTACTCCGAACACAATTTTATCAACTCCTTTCAGAACTCCTGGAGGACAATTGAGCATCGCGGGTGGAACTTCAGCCAGAGTTCCAGGAACGCCAGGAAATGTGTCGATTGGAGGGAGATCTGTTGCTCCTGTTCCTACAGCCACTCCACTGCGAGATAAATTGAGCATTAATCCAGAAGAAGAATTAGAATCCGCTTCCCAAAGTGTGCGCGACTACCAAAAGCAAATCAAGCAGAATTTAAAGAGCGCTTTGAGTTCCCTGCCTGCTCCGAAAAATGATTACGAGATTATTGTACCGGAAGATGAAGATGCAGAGAAAGGAGGACTGGAAGGGGAATCCTTGCCAAGAATGGAAGATCAAGAAGAAATTGACAAAAGGGAAGCTGAAGAAAAACAAAAGAGACGACAAGAGGAATTCAAAAAAATGTGCCAAGCGGTTCAACGGGATTTACCTCGTCCTTTGGATGTCAACATGACGATCCTTCGTCCTTCGGCTATGGAACATCAACTCAACGATTTGCAAAAGGCAGAAGAAATGATCAAGAAGGAAATGGTGTTGATGATGCATCATGACATCCTCGTCGCTCCAACAGATCAGCAAATCGTCATGAAGAAAGGTCAGTCTACCGTGCACAATCAAAATCTTCATTTGGCGTACTTGGAACAACATGAGTATAATGACATCGACGTCGAAGAAATGGAAAAAGCCAAGCAGCTCCTGCAGGCCGAGATGAACGTCGTCAAGAAAGGAATGGGACATGGCGACTTGTCCATTGAAGCCTACACTCAAGTATGGGAAGAATGCTTAGGACAAGTTTTGTTTCTTCCGAGTCAGAATAGATACACTAGGGCATCTTTGGCTACTAAAAAAGATCGTTTGGAAAGTTTGGAGAAACGACTGGAGCAGAACAGAAATCATATGACTAAAGAAGCCAAAAGAGCTGCTAAAATGGAAAAGAAACTCAAAATTATTACTGGAGGATATCAAATGAGGTCACAGGCTCTGCTCAAACAATTTCATGATTTGACAGATCAGGTTGAAAGAACAGAAATGGAAAAAAGCACTTTTGAGTATTTGAGGGAGATGGAGAGCATTGCCATCCCCAAAAGACTCGGCGCTCTTAAAGACGATGTCGACCTTCAGCAAGGACGCGAGACTGAATTGCAGAAACGATTTAGGAAACTTACTCAAGAATTGGAAAGCTTAAGCGAAGAATTTACCCTCTTGGCTACTGGAGCTGCAAATAATTCCAATTCTGTTGAGCCAAGTGAAACTGTTAATGGCGACGGCGGCGGCGACTCTACAACCTACAACTAATAATAATCATACGTCCACATCCTTTTTTGTCTTTCACTAGTTGGACACAAAAAAATTTGGTAAGTACCATTTAGTTTTGAATAAAACATTTCAAAACATTTTAAACTTAAATTTTAATTTTAAAAAAATACAAAAAACCCTCTCCAATGGGATTTATATTCGATTTCGAAAAAATCCATGATTGAATTGAACGTTTTCAACAAAAATTCTGCAAAAATTGATTCAAATTTCAAAAGTGTGCGAAACTTCACGTTTTTAAAAGCTATATTTTTATTATATTTGTTTACAATCTAACAATTTTTTTTTGTTGTAGGTGGACATACTGCTTCAAACTAATTACTTTAAAGTTATTTCTATTACGACAAGACAACAATAGTTATCACAACTATAAAATATTGGACAGAAAAGAATCTTGGCGAAGCAAGGAAGGCTCTACCAGCATGTTTCTTTAAGAAAACTACGAAATAAATAAATAATACTATTCAATAAGTAAAGTAATTAATTCCATAATAAAAAAATCTTGATTGTTGTTCTCCGTAGAATAAATTAGTGATATTATGTTTGTGTAATATCTAGTATCATTATCTAAGAAAATAAAAAATAAACATCACTCTTATATGTGACATTTGGGGAAAAACAGTGCCATGTTATTCTTTAAGTTTGTAATTCATTTTATTTTCATTTTATCGTTTAATTGTCATTTGAAAAAAGCTAAACTTGAACTCCAAATTTTTTTGGTAAATTAATGAGAGTAATAGCTATTGAGATATGACCAAAGAGTGTTAAATAGAAATAGTCGAAATGTATATTTTTTTTACTAAATAAAAGTTTTGGAGTAGACATCGTAAGTTTCAAGGTAAAAATCGTCAAAAATATTTGTTCCTCGTACTTTCCATAGTTCACAAATTCCATAATAGGGAGTGAATAGGACTTATTTTTACGGGCTGTCAATTTTTTTAATTTAGGAGATTGGTATTATATTTTTTTAATTGATTCTTTATTATTTTGTCCTATTTTATAATTGTAGGGCCAACAGGAAACATAATGATTTGTTTAATTATTAATTCTATGACACCATCAATGTTTTATTGTTCTCAATTGATTTTCAATTAAGAATTTATTTCGTTTTAATTTATTTTTAATTACAAAATTTTAAAAGCGTACCAGCACTTATAAAACTTTTGTCTACGTTTTCCACTTGTTTTTTATCACTGTTTGCGACATAAATAAATTGTCGGTATTTCGTGTGGTTATTTTTAAAGATAATATTATAAGCTCAATGATAGATAACATGCTAATAAGATCACATTTATTTGCTGCAAAAATAGCAAAACATTCCAAAACGGTCATTGGGTTACAGGATGAGGAAACATTTACAACTTAAATATTTTATCAGAAATTTTCCAAGTTAAAATTAACTGCTAAAAATCATAAGTAGGTCTACAGTCTCTACAGTGTATAAGGCTCATTTTTGTGATAAATAAATTAAAGCATTTGGAAAGTCTTCTATAAATATGTAGGCAGAATTAATACCAATAATAATTATTTTAAATAAAGTGTACAATGCATTAATTGACATTGGTCACAGGTAGGTTCATACGTAAAAGACAAACCACAAAAATAAATATTAATTAATTAGGAATTCACTATATCTAAAATAAAGTTTCGTTATATCCACCACTGTTATATCCAGGTTCAGACATAAGCGTTCCGGCAACACAAGCAGTCATCAAAGCAGCCGCGTTTCCAGCAATAAATGCACGCCAGACCATGTTTGCTAAATCTCGTTTTCGTTTTGGCTCTGAAATTAAATTATTTTTTAAATGTAATAAACGAGCAACATTTTCTAATTGTGCAGAATTAAAATATTGTGATTACCCATAGCTCCAATGCCACCTAATTGAATGCCAATGGAACTGAAGTTTGAAAATGAGCACAATGCATAGGTGGCAATTGCAGTACTTCGGGGCTAAGAACACAAACAAAAAACGGCTGTTAATAGCATTTACTTATGCCGATGGAATCAAAGAATTATCTCTATTATAAAAACGCATATTTTATTATTATTGTAGACTGTCTTACTGATAAACTGAGCGTCGAGAGGTCCATATACGCTTGAAATTCGTTAATTACTGTCTTTATTCCAAGTAGTCTGGCTACAATTTCTATTTCCTCTGGATCAATTCCAATCACAAAAGCAACAGGATAGAACACTTTCGCAAGTATCCACTGTTCAGTTTTATTGCCCACAAAAGAAAAAAAATGGCTTAATAAGTTAGTTTATAGCATTAATTACAAAATTAATTTCATTTCAAAAGATTTTTGGGAAGCTTTTTGAAGGCCATAAACTATTCTGAAAAACTACTGCGACACAATCAAAATATATAGTTATACAATTTTTGATTGTGAGATTTTTAAATTTTAAACCAAATTCAGATAAATTATACTCAGACAACATGTGAAACTTTCGTCAAACAAAGAAAAAATCTACATTTTGAAAGTAAAACTATAGTATGTGGTAATACAATGAAGCGGATATTAGTTAAACTTAGGGCATCATTTTTCAGAATCTCAAGTATTAAAATATTCACTACTTTTATCAAAAAAATAGTACTTAATAATAGTAATTTATTATTACTTTCAACTTGGCACGAAAAACCACGGATAAATTGAAATAATTATAGATGATTATTACTTTATTAAAGTTTATTAGTACTGGCAGGTGTACCTGAAAATCAAATTCGTCAAATCCTACGAGAACTCCAAACCAGTTCAAAATAGCATCCATGAATGACACAAAAGCCGTGACAGCAACAAGACTAGCAATAATATTTGCCACCAGATAAACAGCTTGAGATGTTGCATTCGTAGCAGCATCAACAAAACTACCGGTCGACCTTTCACAAAACAAAATTGCAAATAAAATAATAAAAAGTGAGTTGTATAGAATTCAATAAATTAACACTCACTTGGGTCGTCTTGCGTAAATTTGATCTGCAGTTGTTCTTGAAATTTTGGTTTCAGGATAAATTAATTTTGAGAATGCCAAAGCAGCAGGAGCGCTCATAAATGAGGCGGAGAGTAGATGAGAGGCTGGAATGCCGAAACTTATAAAAGCTCCCATTACGGTTCCTAAAATTATCAAATCAAGATTAACAAAAATGCCCTGCTATTCGAAATTGAAGTTATTTTGACCTGAAAAAAATGCAAGGGTATTTAAACCTGTTTACATTATTACACCAAAATTTTGATATTTAAACACCTGCAATTGTTGCGAACCCGCCGGTCATTATGGCATGAAGTTCTGAATTTGTCAAGTCCTTCAAATATGGTTTCACAACCAGCGGAGCTTCTGTCTAAGTATTTTTCAAAAAAGAGCAAATTAAAATAAATCGAAAATAAATATTTAATGTCACTGGTTTACCATATACAAAAACGGGATTCAAAACCAAACTAAGATGTTAAATTGACGGTTTTACCTGTCCCAAAAATATATTTGCGGCGGCACTCATTGACTCAGCTGCCGTTGTACCCATCGAAATTTGAAGGAGCCATCCAAGTTTAGTAATAACCCATATCATTACTCCTGTGCTGTACAGTATTCCCACAATGAAACTGAAGAAGAAAACCACTGACAAAGCCTGAATTTGAATAAAAAGTTAAATTCGTAAGACATTTTTAACTATTAAATAAAAATAATTTCAACTTTGATAAATACCTACTCCAAATGCAAATGTCGAATTGAGTATTATAGGTTTATTTAGCTCCACTCCTTCGTTTGTTGAATCGTAACCAGTTGCAAGATAACCAAATACAAAAGAAGAACCTGCCACTGTGAAGTCCAAAAATGTGGCTATCTATTCATAAAAATTGTAGTTTAAGTTTAATTATATACTGTTAAGCTAAATCGAGTTATTATTAATTATTTTAGTGGTGATACCCCATTACCTTGTCACTCATACAATTAAAAATATCCTTTCCAAATTCCCAACGAAGGATGATGAACCCAAAAACAAATTGTATTGCGGTACCCCAGAATATATGACGCCAGACAACTCTTGAAGGGTGCTTCGAAAGTAACAGACCCACAAAAATAAATATAGGGATTCCCGCCGCAGAAACTAGGCGTCTTCTATTATCTTTTGTGTCTATAACTAGAAATGTTATAATCCCTCCAACGATGACGAGTCCAAATAATAAACGAAAAAGCCTAAAAAATGTTTTAGATGTTAGAGGTTAGATGCTAGAGAGATGTTATCCAGAAACTACACAAGTCACAAATAAATGTAACACAACAAAGAAATTCAAAGAATGCTCTCAAAATTTTGGGACAATGGCCAATCATGAACGGAAATTAGAAGATGTAAACTAAACCAAAACGATTTTTACGGCAGGTTGTATTTATAATAAGAGCATTCTGTGAAACAATAATATTCTTTTAAATTCCAGAATCGTTTCTAGCGTTTTGTTGGATCAAAAATTTTGAATCCGTTATGAAAAGTGTTGATTTTATAATAACCAAAAAATAATAAACTGATAATCCTAAAATTATTTCCCGAAATCATCAGTGGCTACATGTGATACTATTACCAATGTCCACAACGTTGTGAAAATGTAAACTATCTATTTATAATTTATAGTATCGAATTAGACTTACAGCAAGTTCCAGCATTTTTGCCACAGTTGGTCTATGGGCTTGAAAACCTTTTCAGTGATCGTTTTTCCAAAAAAGGGCTTGATGACATGGTAGTAAAGTAGACCCCAGTAAACCAGCCCAGTGATGACAATTAGGAAGCCCAAGCCGTCGCACCATAATATTGGATCATCATGTCTGACATGGTAGGCAACAGCCGTGGCCAAATAAGCGTTGTACAAAATAAATATAGTTCCAAATATAATATAGTTGCTCTTTCCTTTCGTTTTCTCTAGTAAGCTCTTCACAAACAATTGAATGTTTAGTAAAATCCTGGATATAAAACTAGTAGGTTCCCATTCCAAGTCTTCAAAAGAATCTTCATAGTTCGGTTCATCTTCTGCAGATTGGTCGGTTTCTTTCGGAGGAACCCCTACGCCATTTTCATGTGGTTGTACTGGTTTCTGGTGGATATCTAGCGATGAATCCCTTTTGCCATTAGGCGATGCTGTTGCATACTAGTGAATAATTAGGTAATTTTACATTAATTCACTATATAGTTTTTATTTATTAATAACAAACAACTTTGCGACAGTTGAAAATCACCCACCGGGACCATGAACATAACGGATATCGTATAATAAGAATAGAATATTATGGTACGGGTGGGTGACTTTGGTGACCTCCACTGGACAAACGGTGAGTTGAATCTTATTTTGACCCGAATAAAAGTTGATTGCCTTAGTGTCCTTAACAACATATTTCAATATGGCGGATATCGTACAATAATTACAGAAGGTCATGGTACGGATGGGTGACCTTTGGTGACCTCCACTGGACAAACCGCACGGTGAAATCGTTTTACCCCCTACTCAAACTTGACCGTGGTTATCCCCTCTACATTATATGTGAATATGACGATGTTGGAACGGAACGC
>JAAAYG020039173.1:0-13388 GCA_009936455.2 Tomocerus minor
AGTACTTTTGATTACTCTGCTTATAAAATAATTTCATTCTTGGCACATTTCGCTTTTTAGGCTAAGTTATTCACCAATAACCTCAAAAATCGTTCCTATTTAGGCACTTTCACGGTACATCAAAACAAATCAAACATTGAAGATAGTGAAACAATTACTCCCTTGATGATGTCCGTTGCGATAATAAGTCTCGTCATAAGTTTTCTCAGATTTACTGCTTACTTCGCTGGACGAATGCTTTCAATCTTGTGGAATACTAATTATTTACGAAACGATCAACACATGCAAATCAAAAGAAACGATATTAATAATATCTACACATCAAACGATCCTTCTCACTTTTATCCGAGCTAAGAGCATAGTATCAACCGTTAATGACACATTTGGAAAGATGTTCTTATTAGAGTTTATAGTAAAATTTTTTTATTTGCCCCATGTTACATTTGAAGTGTTAAATACGGATTATTCTTCAGATAGGCGTCTCATTTACGCATTTTTAGCTGGAAATATGTTTGCAACGTTTTGGTAGGCAGCTAAATGTGACTCAAATGTATTGCCTTTACACTATTAATGTTATATCCATTGCATAGTTTTTAGAGAGAGCCCCGATATTTCAATGTGTTTTCTACCAATTTACAGATGCAAAAATTTAAAAGATGCTACATTGGAAAAATTGCAAATGAAGTGATCGATATTGGAAGGACTAGTAATGACAGGCGTAAATACATAAAAAATATTTCATGGTACATTCAGACAAACTACTTTGACTTGGGAGTCAGAGCTGGTGATTTTTTCACTGTGACTTTTGGATTTATTGGAGTGGTATAGTTGAATTACTTCTTTTTAAACGCCTACCTATACAGCAATATTTAAATTAAAGTTAAATATTCTATCATGTTTGGCTTTAAGATCAATACCTTAATTGTTGTCTGGTTTTAACATCAATTAATGGATTGTTAACTGTTTTCAGACCATGAGCGTTTTGCTGACTTATATACTTGTGCTGCTTCAATTTAGTGTACCATTGCCAAACAACAATCTCACCTGTCCTGCTCTAAGCAACCATTCAAAATTTGGCAGTCAAATAGTTTGAAGATCATGGAACATAATTTTTTTGAGAGCAATATAATTTGTATGTATATTTCTGTTTATTTTTAATGCAATTCTAAAGGCAGCTGACTACGACAGCAGGCACATATCCAGGATTTTGCGATTTTACGATAATGGAGTAAAACTACTACCTACTTAACAATTGCAATACGTTGCACATTTTCCTAATTGTATTACATAATATTATCTTATAAACAATCGTAAAATGTAAGCAACGTAAGTAAACAGTAAATGTATGGCACGCGTACATGCTTGAAACTCATCAAGAATTACTGATTAGTGTGTTTATCACTCAAAGTCCATCCATAATCAAGGTTTTATAAATTATATAGGAGTGTGCTGTGTGGCTACCATTCGTTACTGTTTACAAACAGAGTCAAGGTTTAATCTTTTAATATTCTGTATAGTAAAAAACAGTGTTAAAAATTGCATTGTTTATTAGCTGAAGGATAACTATCCGAATATTTACCATAGTACCAACAAGGCTGGATGCAGAAATAAATTTCGGGGGGAGGCAAAGCCAAATACGTTTTATTGCAGTATTTACGACCGCTATAATCGCGCTTAGCGCAAACAATTTTGCGGTTTAAGGCTAAAAATTGATAAAAAATTGTCTACTTTCGCGAGCATTTTTCAAAAACATTCACTTTTTCTCGGCATTTCGGGTGCCTTCTTACCCCCTGGTTCTGGATTCGGCCATGAGTACCAATTATTACTTTCGCATCTTTTCAATACGGGTCATGAACGCAAACAAAAATATTTCCAACCTTCGATGTTTGGACAGTTTTTTAGACAAAAGTGTTGTCTAAAAACTAAATAAAACAATAAAAATTGATTTTTCTTCCAGACCGTTTAGATGGAATTTTGTATTCCTGGTAAGGAAATTATTTTCTGGGTAAATTAATAGAAGAAACAAAAGTAAAACCATTTTAGACTTGGACCAAAAGCAAAAGCATTATAAATTCTACATGCATGGGCACACTTACCATTTCTTATTATTTCGCTTAAAAAGGTTAAAATCAGAAGCTATTACAGACTTGGAAAATTAAAAGAAGAAGTAAGTAATTTGCGTTTCGGAAAATGAAATGTCCAAATGACAGGTATTCGCTAGAAACGAAAGCACAAACAAAGAAGTTCACACATGGGTCACTCTTTCTACTGCAGGCAGTTAGAACATATTTAATAGACATGAATTAATTTCCTTATTTACGTTTTATTAAACTGTAATATGAATGCATTTCCTGGTGGATAAAATTTAGTAAAATATAAAGTAGTCTCAGAAGTCGTCGCCGCCGATTGAACCCGCTGAGCCGGCTTAGCCGCCGCAGCCCCACTAAAATTCCTTGGCTGCTTTTAATGTATGTTTCCATTAAACAAATTGTGCTTATAAATAGACTCATAGTGAATGTTTTAAATAAATCATTAAAATGAATGAAAGTCGTAGGTACGATCATAAGATTTATTTAATTTAACATAACGTGTATATGTACATATACCTGCTTATAATGTTGCAAAAAATTCAAATTAAATTTTTCGATTTTAAGCAAACCCTTATAGGTCCGTTCTCAGCAAATAGAAAATAAAAACGTTCAAGGACAAATCCTATAGCTGAGAAAATGTATAATTTAGCACAGAATAGCATCAGCGAGAAGAGTTAATATTCTGAGATGATCTGAGTTTCCTCCTATTATTTTTTGAGTTGGATACATTATAAATGTAACGTTTGTTTGCAGAAGCCCGAATATCCTGCCATAGCACACGAATCCCAGATGCAGATATTTGATTGCTAAGTTCTTCAAATCTATCTGACAAGTGTGCGTAAAAGCCAATAATAGACCAGGTAGTATACCAACTCTCTTGGACCGTGTCACAGTGCAAATTAGGATGTTTGTCATGAATGGCAATAACGGCACTCTTTCGGTAATAAATGTGTATAAGATCCGTACCTTTGTTTGGCCATTCACTTACACGGTCATCTGTAAAAGGTGAACTTTGGGGGGCCACAAAAATTACCTGATCTTCACTTAATTTTAAATTGGATATTTGAATTTTAAATCGGTTAAGAAAACTCAATTTGTCTTCATTTTTTATGACTACAACGCGAAATCCAGATGAAAATAAATGACTGTTTGACTTAATTATAGCAGGCTCATAGGGCAGAATGATTGTACTTGTAAAGTCTGCCATATAGAATTGTTGCACAAGAACAAACAATCCGCAAATTATTACCAGCAAAAAATTATTTCTGTACATTGTGGAAACCCCAAAAATCACCCATACTACATTTAAACTAACCCAAATACTTCTGTAATACAAAGTCAAAATTACTACTAGAATTATTATACAGAACCAGACCATTTTCTGAAAAGGTCCTAACACGACGTCTGTAAAAATATCTTCATCCGAGGTCGATATGGATTGGCAGTAGAGAAAATGAAATGCCGACAAGGAATGTGCCACAAATCTTTTTCTAGATAATTTCTGATTTACATTTGAAGAATTTTCTTTCCCTGCACAGAAAAAAATTGCAAATTGTTAGTTCCTGTTATGATAAGACTATAGTAAAGTAAGTATATTACCGGGCCCTGACAAAATCCACCACTTCACCGCTTGGAGACTTTCGGATAATCTTCAACACGTCTTACATTGGAGTATGTTTATTTTTCTTTAGGTTAGGTTAGCGTTACACCCGAATATCTCACAGCGGTGAAGCGGTGGATTTTGTCAGGACCCATATTACCTTTTGCAAAAACAATTAAAATATTTTGAACAAATTTCACCCCTTATCTTATTACCACGAATTCACGATTAATCATAATAATAGCCTGAAACATTTAGTTTTGAAGAAAACATGAGACATGCAATTGTTTGATTATACTTATTTCTAGGGGTAAACTATATATCACAGATCTGATATAAAGTAATTTAAATAAATTTAACAGGAATTTAAAAAAAATACCGAAGTCAGCACTACACCAAAAGCACACCGAAAGTCTTGGCTTCTGAAAATTGGCTTCAGAGAAAGTAAAATTAAGTTTAATTGAAATGAGCCCCAAAAGTGCCTTGTCAGGCTCAAGTTGCTTCGCGTTTTTTACATCCAAAAGTAGTTCGCCTTTTACAAATCGTTCGTAGGTGTCATTAATACGTTTAGGGATAAATTCAAACAGCTTAACATTAGCTGGCTTCCCTAATCCTTCGGATGACATTTTGTAAGCTTCGGATTTGATAGTGTCAAACATTTTATGATTTATTATTTGGATTTCGATGATTTTTTGATCATCACAGAAATAGCAAATAGTTACCAACCTATTGAAATAACCAGATTGATTCTTCAAAAATACTATTATCTTTGGATAGAGATATGTATATCTTTCACTTGTAAATTCCTTGTGTAAATCATAACTTGATATCAGTTTCTCTGTACTATTATTGAAGGCTAAGAACAAAGCGTTTTTGGAATTTGCGTATTTATTCGTTGTTATCAGGTCGGATGCTTCTTTTAGCGAACTGGAAATTATAATAATGTAGACACAGTTGCCCCATTTACTTGAAGATTCTAGTTCCCAATTTTTATTGAGTTTAAGGATTGACATTTGTAGTACTGTTGGGTTATTTCGCTCCCCCATGTTTTTCAAATAAGGCGACATTTGTTCCATATCTTTTAAATCAACACTTGTAATGAAATGGATAGTACAACCGATGGGAGAATTTGGAATCCAGGGAAAATGTTGAATGTTACTATTTGTAATCTTTGCCCTTAACATTGAACTTTTGAATGCAAAAGTAAATAAAGCAAAACTCAAATACTGTTTGACGGAGGGTACCATTTTCTTTCGTTTATTTATTTATCTTAAGAAAACTGAATTTATTTGATAAAAATGATTAACATTGATATTAGGTTTGAAATTGTATTTCATATGCGTCTGAAACCTTATGATTCCTTGAAATGACTAACACATACCGCAAATAAGAATTATAAGGTCAGTTGTAAACGGGTATTGTAATTAACAGCAATTACGATAGTAGGAAAAGAAAATATTAATTGCTATAACCATTTTAATTGTCATCAAGCTGCAGGCACACAAATGGAAAGAATAGAAACAATATACACTATGCAGAGTGCTAGAAAAGTATGACTCTTATGCTCACAGAAATAATTTTGTGAGCAGCAAATTGACGGCTAGCTAAGGACGTCTAAAATGTTAAATTTTAAATGCTAAAGATTTAAAAATTGTTGTACGATTTTAATTGGACAGTAAGCCTTTTAAAATTGTATTGACCTGGGAATAAGTTCAAAAAACGTCTAATTGCGTTTGATAAAACAGAGTATAAAGTTATTAAATTAAATACATTCAAAGATATTTGTTTTGAAAATGATTTAAAAAAAGCAAAAATATTAATATAAAATGTAATGGGAGATAAAACATTAAATTTGCTGCTAAAAAGTATGGGGAAATGTTAATCAACATTAAATTAGCTCAATTATTACAATTATGTGTGTTACATACCGATACTGAATATGCATAATAGCATTTTTGAAGCTTTTGTTGCCATATTAATTTACATATTTAAAATTTAATTTTCTAAATAGTAAAAGGTCATACTATTTTACTACGCGCATCTGACGGTTTTTTGCTTGAAAATGAGCATTTTCCTTAATACAATTAATACAAGGTATACTACTCACTAATAGCGTCAACAATTTCATGCTTCTAGAAATAGAAATAGAATTGGGTCAATTTTACAATAAAGCCATTAATGAAGCACGACACAGAATGCAACGTATTTTTGAATGCTTTTGTATTTCAACATTTCCTTAATTGACTTGTAGAATGATTTATAAGCTGTCATCTAACTGACATCAAACCGCAATTTCCAATATTCGTTGAATTCATATGTCCGTATAATATGTGTTATACAACTTAGAATTATGTCTAGCCTAACATCATTATGACGTCTAAGTCTGTTGTATTTCATCATCAATCTTTTTCAGTATCAAGCTTTCATTTAATTGAAGACCTAGTTATTTTCATTGTCTTCTATACCACTCATATATGGAAACTTTGGAACAATATAAAGTAGTAGTTGCAATATATAGTGGGACGTGGACCTAATGAATAAATTATTATAGTAAGGTAATTTGAAAGTTAAATAGTTTTCAAACTGCCTGCCACTAAAACTTAAAATAAGAATCTCTTAGTATCGAACTACTTCAATTCCACTAAATCCGTCTACAAATAGTAGGACGGCGGAATATTGTCGTCCACTGATCTACTCTATAATTGAATGGCGAGCATTGGACCAAAAATAGAAATTCAGGACGCTCAGTTAATTCCATGTTTGTGATTGCTCTATATATTTCATTGTCGACTATCCAAAACATAATCTTACATGTTTACAACGATGCTAATTTGACGTAGGTACACCAATTGCAGTAGGACCATCATGCATCAGCTATGCGACTTAATGTCCAATATTCTGATTCGTAACCACCCTATAATATTGATGCAATTAATCATTTTGAGATTGTTGATTTGTAGTAGTTGAAAAATTGGGAAAAGAATCAAATGTTTCATAGAAATAGCTTTTATTTAACACTCCAGCTTGAGATTAAACATGTACATGTTTTTATCTTGCTGATATTTGTTTCTATTTACACGGATGTATTTCCTTTTATGTAGACTTCATGGAAAAAAATGAAGCGTATCAGGAAACCAAATTCGTAAAATGTACTGCTCACTGTATAGTTAATTCGTAACAAATACATTCATTTTAGAAATATATCAGTCACATTTCTTATCTCGGTAATTTATTATCTGGATTTCGGTGTGCCTCCTATCTACTTAACAATTGCTATACGTGGTACATTTTCCTAATTATATTACGTGATATTAGCTTGTAAACAGCTTTAAAATGTAAGCGACGTAAGTAAACAGGAAACGTATATGGCACGCGTACATACTTGAAACTCATCAAGAATTACTGATTACTGTGATTACTGACGTGTTTGTATTGTTCATGATTCATCACTCAATGTTCATCCCTAATCAAGGTTTTATAACATATCGGAATGTGTCGTGTGCCTACCATTCGTTATGTGTACACACAGACAAGGTTTAGCCTTTAGACCTTCTGCATTATTACAGGTAGTTAAAAATTACCGTATTATTTATTAGCTGCAGCATAATAGCCCGAATCCGAATACCTACCATTCATAGTACCAATTATTACTTTAACATCCTTTCAATAATGGTCATGCCGACATAGAAAAATATTTCCAGCCTTCAGTTTTTGGGCAGTTTTTTTAGACAACATTGTTGTTCAAAATACCTTAAATCAAAGATGCATAAATAATTAAGTGAAGTCTGTAGGTGTTTCCCAGCTTATAAATGTCGTCCTTCCATACGTTCTTGCTGACAATAGTATTTGAATAAATTGTCTTGCATTATTTTTTCTAATGTGCGTTTAAGCGATGGTTTTTTGTTTTCATCTACAATATTGATACCTTTTTTCAGCATCTAGTTTATTTTCAAAAATATTTCATTCAGCTCAATAATAGCCTTTCTCGGTATTTGTTTTAAATGCGAATAATTGTATGGTGGAAATTGTTGTAGATCCAAACCCTTTCTATTTAGTGTGAGTTTATATCATACAATGCAATCGACTGAATTAAAGAGGATTTTTAAGTCGTAGATAAGATAACAATTGAAAAAAAACTTTGAAGTTGCAGAAGACATTAAAAAAATTCCGGGAAAGGTGTCCACTCGTATGTAATTGACCATTTGGTGAAGCGTAACTTAAATAAATAGAAATGCACTTGATGCCAAAATGTCACTGCAGTTATTATTCATCCCCGTGGAAAGTGGCAGCCCGATTTTCTCCTCAACGAATTATTTTTCAGTTTCTCTCCGTAGCCTACATTGAAAATGGTTAACATAAATTACGGCACTCTACTTGAAATACCTGAAGTCTGCATAGATTCATTTAAAACCGTAAACTGGGAGACAAATCACTTATTTTTTCTTACTCATGCACATACGGGTAAGATTTTTATTTTATGTACCACACATTGTAGAAAGATTTCTTCTAACTGGTTATTTAATGTTCCACAAGTCTGCTTGATCTTTCTCAAAAAATTAAAGGAAACTGAAAAACTAGTTGTAAGACTTTTTTGGTATTATAATATTGACTCATTAAAAAATGATTTTTTGCAGACCATTTGGATGGGATTTTGTATTCCTCATATGGAAATCATTTTCTGGGAGAATTATTGAAACATGGCGAGGAAAAGGAAAACCATTATAAATTCTACATGCATGCGCACACTTACCATTTCTTACTATTTCACTTGAAGAGGCTAAAGGAATCCCGAGCTATTACAGATTTAGAAAATTTAAAGGAAAAGAAAGTAATTGCTTTTCTGAATATAAATGAAAGGCATCAGCTGTCAAACGATCCCGAAAAAGAAGTGTGGGTCACACCTCTTTCCTCTGGTCACTGTATCGGGTCATTAATGTACTACATTTAAAAGTAAAAATTATTTTATTTTTGAACGATTACAATCTTTGGTGCATTTAGTTTTTTCAATTCCAATAAAGGTTTTGTTTTGCCATACTTCCCATCTCGACTCACACGGCTTCCAATTCGAAGCTAGAAAAGAAAACAACCATTTTGTTTACGGGAGATTGCCGAATTCATTTAAAGGACATGCAGAAAATATCAGATACTCTACAAATAGACCAAAATCCTATAGACGTACTTTATATAGATACAACCTTCTGCAGCACAGAATATAAGGAATTTCCTTCACGAAAATCATCTATTGACAAACTGATGATATATATCGATGAAAATGAATCTTGCCAATATTTCCTCCATATGGCTGGTAATATTCTTGTCTTAATATTGTGACAAATATTATTTTAATAATTTTATTATTTAATTTTAGGACATTTGACTCAAATGCCGGTGATTCCTGCATTGCATGCAAAATTCCATCAACAGGTCTGTGTTGGCCCATTGGAGCATGAATTTTACGAAGCAATTGGTTCGACACTAACAGACAAAACTGTTAAAACTGACTCGTGTATTTCAAAAAGTACTCCTTGTAGCTACCGTTTCCACGTGGAAAATTGTTTATGCAACCGGTTTGAGGATCATTATAGAACACAACAGAAAAAAGAAAATTGGTGCACCGTTGTTTTTAAAGCAACCGCACCAATTTACAGTTCGACGAAATCATATTTTCATTGCCAGTACTCCGGACATCTGTCCTACAATGAAATCCAAAGCGCTATACATTTCTTTAAGCCTAAAATTGTCAAACCTCTTTGCATTCCATATAAAAAAATGGATAAAAAAAGTTCCGACCACGAGTCGAAACTGAAAGAAGAAACAGATAAGATAATAGATGAGATGATGTGCAATCTTAACAAAGCCATTAAAGACAAGTTGTCCGATGTGCAAAATGAATTCGACGAAGAGGACAGCGTTTTTTATGATTATACAAACACACTCCCCTCCAATGCAGTAGAAAACAATGCGACAATGTAACGTTACGAATACAACAATAAAATCTTCGAATTAATAATTATGATTGGGAACATAATTGAATCATTATGCTTATGACCATACTATAAGAAATTAATGCATCTAATCCAGTTCTTACCATAATATTACCTACCAAGCAGTTTACATCGTTTGTAGACGTTTGGGTAAACTTACAAACCTTTATCCTAACCTAATCCAACTGTATCTAAACCAAGGCTTCTTGACTTACCGTTTTGGAGATATGACAGATGAAGCCAGAAAATGACCCTTTTTTCAAGGCTTTTTTTTGGGGGCGGTAAAAGTTTCGAAACGAGGAAAACAAATGTCCAGGATGGATGAAGAAACTATTTTTACAATTTTAGAAAAAAGTCCCGTCAATTTATGACAAGTCGTTTCCATATAATCTCTGTTCCCAGCTGAAAAATTTTCCTTGACCCCCCACGTCCTCACAAATTTTTTAAAAATGTTTGAATGTCCTAATCCTAACCTCGTCAATACCGATTATAGACATCAATTTTTGTCACTTTCGTCAACTTTTGAAGGGGTCTGCACGAAAAATCTTGATATTCAAAAAACACCCTCTATAATACTTCAATTCAAATTAAATTTTTCGATTTTAAGGAAACCCTTATAAGTCTGTTCTTAGCAAACAAAAAATAAAAATGTTCAAGGACAAATCCAGCAGCTGAGAAAATGTATAATTTAGCACAGAATATCATCAGCGAGAAGAGTTGAATATTCTGAGACGATCTAAGTTTCATTCTATTATTTTTAGAATTGGACACATTATAAATGTAACGATTGTATGCAGAAGTCCGAATATCCTGCCATAAGACACGAATCCCAGATGCAGATATTTGATTGCTAAGTTCTTCAAATCTGTCTGACAAGTGGGCATAAAATCCAATAATAGCCCAGTTAGTGTACCAACTCTCTTGGACCGTGTCACAGTGCAATTTAGGACTTTTGTCATGAAGGGTTACAATGGCACTCTTTCGGAAATTGTTGTGTATAAGAGCCGTACCTTTGTTTGGCCATTCACTTACGCGATTATCTGTAAAAGGTGAACTGTGAGGGGCCACAAAAACCACTTGGTCTTCGCTTAATTTTAATTTAGATATTTGAATTTTAAATCGGTTAAGAAAACTCAATTTGTCTTCATTTTTTAGGACCACAGCGCGAAATCCAGATGAAAATAAGTGCCTGTTGGACTTAATTGTAGCAGGCTCATTGGGCAGAATGATTGTACTTGAAGTCTGCCATATAGAATTGTTGCACAAGAACAAACAATCCGCAAATTATTACCAGCAAAAATTATTTCTGTACATTGTGGAAACCCCAAAAATCACCCATACTACATTTAAACTAACCCAAATACTTCTGTAATACAAAGTCAAAATGACTACTAGAATTATTATACAGAACCAGACCATTTTCTGAAAAGGTCCTACAACTATGTCTACAAAAATATCTTCATCCGAAGTCGCAATGGATCGACAGTAGAGAAAATGATATGACGACAAAGAATGGGCTACAAATCTTTTTTTAAACAATTTCTCATTTACATTTGAAGAATTTTCCTTTCCTGCAAGCAAAAAATTGCAAATTGTTAGTTCCTGTTATGATAAGACAATAGTAAATAAGTATTTATATTACCTTTTGCAAAAACAGTTAAAATATTTTGAACTAATTTCACCCCTTATCTTACTACTTATTTCACGATTAATCATAATAATGGCCTGAAACATTTAGTTTCATTTGAAGAAAAACATGAGACATGCAATTGTTTGATTATACTTATTTACGGGTAAACTATCACAGATCTGATAAAAATTAATTAAATAAAAACAGGATTTAAAAAAATAAAAACTTGAAAAATACCGAAGTCAGTTCCACACCAAAAGCACACCGAAAGTCTTGGTTTTCGAAAATTGGCTTCAGAGATAGTAAAATTAAGTTTGATTGAAATCAGTCCTAAAAGTGCCTTGAGAGGCTCAAATTGTTTCCAGTTTTTTACATCCAGAAGTAGTTCGCCTTTTACAAATCGTTCGTAGGTGTCATTAATACGTTTGGGGATAAATTCAAACAGCTTAACATTAGCTGGCTTCCCTAATCCTTCGGATGACATTTTGTAAGCTTCGGATTTGATATTGTTAAACATTTTATGATTCATTAATTCGATGTTTGTGATTTTTTGATCATCACAGAAATAGCAAATAATTACCAACCTATTGAAATAATCAAATTGATTCTCTAAAAATACTATTATCTTTGGATAGAGATATGTATATTTTTCACTTGTAAATTCCTTGTGTAAATCATAACTTGATATCAGTTTCTCTGTACTATAAATGAAGGCTAAGAACAAAGCGTTTTTGGAATTTGCGTATTTATTCGTTGTTATCAGGTCGGATGCTTCTTTTAGTGAACTGGACATTATGATAATGTGGACACAGTTGCCCCATTTTACTTGAAGATTCTAGTTCCCAATTTTTATTGAGTTTAAGGATTGAAATTTGTAGTACTGTTGAGTTGTTTCGCTCCCCCACGTTTTTCAAATAATGCGATGTTTGTTCCGTATCTTTTAAATCAACACTTCTAATAAAATAGATAGTACAACCGATGGGAGAATTTGGAATCCAGGCAAAATGTTCAGTGTAACAATTTGTAATCTTTGCCGTTGTAATTGAACTCTTGTATGCAAATGAAAATAGAGCAAAACTCAAAAACTGTTTGATGGAGGATACCACTTTCCTGTTATTTATTTCTTTATCTTCATGTATTCAAATAAAACTAAATTAATTTGATCAAAAAATGACCAATGTAATTAAAATTTATATTAGATTTGGACTTCTGTTCCATATGGTTCTTCGTAATGAATAATCGCTTACTGTCAAAGTCAGGTAACAGTCTATTGTAACAAACAGTAATTACGGCAGTAAGAAAAGAAGATATCAATTGCTATAGCCATTTTAATCGGCATTAAGCCCCAGGCACACAAATGAAAAGAATATACACTATGCAGAGTGCTAGTAAGAAAAGTATGACTCTCATGTTCACAGAAATAACTTTGTGAGCAACAGGTTGACGACTAGCTAAGGACGTCTAAAATTTTAAATACTAAAGTTTAGAGTTGTTATACGGTTTTGATGAGGTAGTAAATCTTTTAAAGTTTTATTGACCTGGGAATACGTTAAAAAGACTCCTAATTGTGTTTAACAAAACAAACTATGAACGTATTAAATTAAATACATCAAAGATATTTGTCTATAACATGACTTTTACAAATCAAAATATCAATATACAATGCAATGGAAAATATAACATTAAATTTATTGTTAAAAAGTATGAAAATATGTTAATAATTAAGTACTAAAAGTCAAACTAGCTCAATTATTGTCTGTGTTACATACCAACACCGAATATACATATAGTAGCATTTTCGAAGCTTTAGTTGTCATATTAATTCGCACATTAATATTTAATTTGCAAAATAATAAAAGGCCAAACCATTTCATGACGCGCATTTCACGGTATTTTACCTGGAAATGAGTATTTTTCTTACAATTAATAGAAGGTATACCTATTCCTTAATAGTCTCAATAATTTCATTCTCCTAGAAATACAAAAGAAATTAAGTCAATGTTACATTCAGTGTACTCCCTCCCACCGGGTGGGTGGGAGAAATGCACTGTTAGAAACGGGAGGTGGGTGGGTGCTAAGGGTGG
>JAAAYG020039184.1:0-13386 GCA_009936455.2 Tomocerus minor
CAAGAAGGTGAGATGCTAGATTTACAGCTAAAATACAATTTGAAAATATACAATCCTGCATCCCGTAACGGTTGTTCGATACGAAAAGATTATCTAACCTATTATCCGATTATCTATGCAATATTTAAATATTGTTACAGTTTTTGATACTGGTAACGCAAGAAATTAACAAAGAAATTGAATCTCACATATACACAATCATGTTTCCCAAAA
The DNA here is from genome assembly GCA_009936455.2 of Tomocerus minor. Taxonomy (NCBI): domain Eukaryota; kingdom Metazoa; phylum Arthropoda; class Collembola; order Entomobryomorpha; family Tomoceridae; genus Tomocerus; species Tomocerus minor. Next base: position 214 of record JAAAYG020039184.1, read on the forward strand.
TTAGATATTTGATACGGAAAGTTATTCTAACCGTTTTATTACGTTTTGTATTTATTGATTTTTAGCTCGCCCTAGGAGAGCTTATAGAATCACACATTCTGTCCGTCCGTACGTCCGTCCGTTTGCACCATAACTCTCGAATGCAATGACGGAGGTTGACCAAACTATGCATAAACAATGCATATGAGTCCGTGACGAACCCTATTCAAAATGGGCGCAATCGGTCCAGTGGTTACCGAGATAACGCGCGCTTACTTTTTGTTCATTTTAATAGTCAATGTATAAAAATATACATTAAATATCTATTGTGCTTCTAATAATTGTTTGATAGATAGTATAAAAATATTGATACCGCTTCTATCTAACATTGACTTTTATAGTGAAACAAATTGTTATGGAAATTTTACCGCTTCATATGCATCCAGTGGCTTCATATGCGTCCAGTTGGCAGCCGGCGGATTGGTCTAGTGGCTAAGACAGCTGCCCAGCTATCAATGTCTGTGTTCACGACCAGGGTTCGAATCCCGCCGGCGATAATGGTCGGAGGCTGTTTTTGGGGTAGTGTATGAGTCTAAATGTGGGTTTTAAAAATGGGGTAATGGACCTGCGAAAAACCTGTGGGTTGCCTGCGAGCCTCTGGGGTCTGTTAGTGGGGGTTAATTCTATTTCTGCAAATTGCCTCTGTTAAACAGTCTTTGGCCTTCCAAGCATTAATTAACAACAATGCAATGTTAAGAGGAGTTGGCAATAGGCCCGCCATTTGTGGCCTGCGCCCAGAGCCTTCACTATGTAGTGATATAGGCGAACCTCAAATAACACAAAAAACATGCATCCAGTAGTATAAAAAGTAAAACACTGCTTCTACTATTCAGAATATTTGGGTAACAAAAAATATTCAATAGTGCTTCCATCTACTCTTACCGCTAAATCTTACCACTTCTATGGACCTATAATTTCCTGCAGTATAAAAAGAAAAACAGTGTTTCTACTATTCAGACACCTTATAATTCATATTGCTTCTATTAAATGCTAAATATTTTGGTGCTATAAAATATTGATTACTGCTTCAATTAAATGTAATATAATAGCACATTATTCTTTGATACTGCTTCTATCTAACATTGAATTTAATAGTGAAATCAGTTATTATGGAAAACCATCTAGTATTAAAAGAAAAACACTGCTTCTACTATTGAAAATAATAACTAAATATTAGAAACTGCTATAAAATACTAGAAACTGCTATAAATATTAGAAATTGCTATAAAATATTAGAAATCGCTATAAAATATTAGAAACTGCTATAAAATATTACAACTGCCCTAAAACATTAGAAACCGCTTCTATCAATTGTGAATTACGATTTATAGTTTAAAATATTAGAAAATGATTCATTTAGATGAAGTTGGTTACTATTGAAATATTACCGCTCTTATGCATTCATAATTTCTTGTAGTATAAAAATAAAACACTGCTTCTACCAATTTTTTTCTTAAATAATACTACTACTGTTAATATTTTTCCGTAAAGCTGTGTACAGGGTAGCCTTACTAGGGCGAGCTTTCTGTTACGGCTTGCCGTTTTTTTAAATATATTAATATTGTAATTAATTTCTCTGTAACTGTTAATAGAAGATAGAAGAAGGAAAAAGATTGCTTGTAAAAAATTTGATGTTCAACAAAAATATAATCTCTCATATGTGCCTGTGAAATTAAAACGCGGTCATCGTAGTCGTTGCCGGCCCTTGAACGTAGTATGTTTGTACAAGTAGTCATGGTGGGAACATTACCAGAAAGTCTATGTAACAGTCACCCTACAGTCTATCAAAATTATGTAAAAGTATGCATGTGGGTAATTCATGATGCTGATTTCAAATATAACAACCATTTAGGGTTACAATAAATCGATATAGCGGCATGGGGTAACGGCACTATATCGGCGACACTAAACTTTGAACAAAAATTCTAGCAAATTCGTCATTGGGGTAATCAATCATGCGGATTGCAAATATGAATTCCATTTAGGGGTACAATAAACCGATATAGTGGCATGGGATAACGGCACTATATCATCGGCAAATATGGACAAAAGTTATATAAAAATGGGCTTTGTAGTAATCCTTCATGCAGATTCAATTACGAAATCCAATCAGGGGTACCTATAGTAAACCGGTGTATCTACATCGGGTAATGAAACTATTCATTTTGAAATCACATTTTGATGAAATTCAAATCCCTCAAAATTAATTTAGGTAGGTAGTGTATAAAAACATAATTAAACCGTAATTGGTTCTGACATCTAGCCAGATGTAAGTCTTCGTTCTTAACCCTTCAGTTTGCCATAATTTTTTTTAATTAAATAGAGTTTTTGCGTAAAGTTTAGAAGCGCAGTTACCCAATATCGGTTTATTGTACCCCTAAATGGAATTCATATTTGCAATCAGCATGATTAATTACCCCACTGACGAATTTGCTAGAATTTTTTTTCAAATTTTAGTGTCGCCGATATAGTGCCGTTACCTCATGTCGCAATATCGGTTTATGGTAACCCTAAATGTAAGTTGTTATATTTGAAATCAGCATCAAAAATTACCCACATGCATTCTTTTACATAATTTTGTTAGACTGTAGGGTGACTGTTTCATAGACTTTCTGGTAATGTTCCCACCATGACTACTTGTACAAACATACTACGTTCTAGGGCCGGCAGCGACTACGATGACCGCGTTTTAATTTCACAGGCACATTATATGAAATCCTCCTTCCCGTAACATGTTGTGGGATACAGAAAGATTTTCTAACCGTTTCATGACGACATTATTTAAAATTAATTACATTAGGGTGTACGTCAAAAGACCTCGGTAAAAACACCTTCGACCAAAAAATCCTTGATTAAAAAGAAACATTTCTGTAAAAATACACCTTGTATGTAAATACGCCTTGTCGCCAAAAGACCTCTCCACTCTTATTTTTCGTATTCTATTACAATTGTAATTACTGAATGTATTACAAGTCATTCACTTTCTGTGAAATAGTTTGGATTCCTACTTACCTAACTTCAAAATCACGTTGAATGTATTATACTTGAACTTATATTATATTTGAACATGAAAATTTAATGACCGCCATATTTCTATTAAAACTAGGCTAAACTTGAAACGTGCAATAAATCCATATGTCATTTAATAACGTCGGCGTAATGTTAGATTTTGGTTGGATATACAGCAAACTCGGAAACGTATATCACTGCAATGCTAGTTTAACGTTCCTAGCAAATATGTTCGTCGAGAGGAAAAATAAACGTTAAAACTAAAAGTTATTTTCTGATTTTCAGCCAACATCAGACTTCGATGTTGGTGTTACGTAACTCCAATGTAATTTGGTGACCAACATCAAATGTCTGAGTTGTGAAGGTCACTAATAATTGAAAATATGATCATTTTTTAATATTTCGAATTACTTTTGCACGGATTGATCTGTTGGCTGTCGAACGAATAACATCTCGTTCGATTCGCTCTTGTCCATTCGGCTCTTATAATATCTACTAGTAATAGACCCGTCCATCGGACGGGGCTACCTGGGGCTACCCGGGGGTACCTGTGCCACATTCAGAACAATGTCGATAACAATTTTGGATATTATTTTGTTTTTTTTGAGTTTTTTGCTTTTTGAGGGTGGTTTTGAGTAGGTTCGTATGATCATCCATTACCTCAGTTGGGGAAGTGTAAATCTAGGCCCTGGGCTTAGACGCTAACCTCCCTGTCTAAGGCGCTAACCTCCATGGAACCTTCTAGGCGCTAGACGTGTGGTTGGTTTTAAGGGAGGCCTTATGACCACCCTATACCTCAGTTGGGTAAGTGTAAATCAAGGCCCTGGGCTTAGGCCCTAACCTCCCTGCCTTAGACGCTAGGCGCAATTTGAAGTATAAGGTGTCTGAATAGTAGATGCAGTGTTTTACTTTTTATACTGCAGGAAATGATGGATGCATAGAATCAGTAAGATTTCCATAACAATTTTTTTCACTATAAAATTCATTGTTGGGTTGAAGCGGTATCAATATTTTTATACTACCCTACAAACAATTATTAGAAGCACAATTGCTATTTTGATTCCTTTTTATACATTGACTATTAAAATGAACATAAAGTGAGCATGCGTTATCTCGGTAACCTGTGGACCGATAGCGCCCATATTGAATTGTGTTTGTCATGGGCTCATATGCATTGTTTATGCATAGTTTGGTGAACCTACGTCCAAGCGTTCGAGAGTTATCGTGCTAATAGACGGACGGACGGTCGGACAGAATGTGTGATTCTATAAGCTCTCCTAGGGCGAGCTAATAAAACGACATTAATATTCAATCAATGTTATTTATTGGGGTGATACTATTGTCATATCGATAGTTAATTCTCAAAATATTAATTTAGTATTAGCCAAAGGGGGTAAATCGTCATGTAGATAAGGGTTTTTCTTACAAAGGTGGCGAAATTTCGGGATTTCTTTCGAAATCTACTGAGACGTAAACAAACTATTTGCCTGAAGTATTTTTCATTGCATACCTAGATTTGCTAATGCCTGTCGCTCAGCCTAGTAATAATTTGTTTGCTGTCCCAGTAGATCTCGGGACCCTTTCAATGTAAATGGCTGAAAATTCGTCACCTCTGGATGAAAAATCCTTATATCCATGACGATGTTCCCCCCTCGATAGTTCATTCTCAAAATATTAATTTAAAATTAGCATAATAAATGATTTGACACGGGCACTTAAGGAGGCTCATGTACACTATTTCATTCATCAACAAACTTACTTTTAATAAGCTGTAGATAATGCAATATTTAATAGGAATGTAAACAAAACTATATTCAATTAATATAATTTGTTTTGGCTAAACTCACCTGAAACAGAAGAAACATAAAATTATCCAGGGAGCTCTAAGCTGAATTGTTTACTAACAACAAACGCAATAGGAATGGAATGTCGTGGTTCCCAGTAACAATCCATAAATAATAAAAAGATATGATGAATGAAAGAAGACTTGAGCAATGCCGCGCTGGTCTAAATGCTAGACAGCAGGGCAGAGAACAGTACTCCTGTATGTATGGCAGCGGCGTAGTAGCGATGTTGTTTCGGAAGGTGAGTATGTGTGGGAATAGTGGCCACAACCTCTCAACCATTCTCCTTACAACACTGAGGGGAAAAATTGAGATGCGACACACACGCGACACATAACACGATTTTATTGCTAGATTATAATATCTATCTCAATGAACCTACGATTCCAAGACACATTAGACAATCAACTATGTAATATTTCTAATATTCTAATTAATATTTTTATTATATATATCTAATTAATATTTATTATTAAATATTCATTGTGTTATTATAACATACATAAGTAAAAACATACCTATGAAATTTCAAACTCAGTACTGCACCCCGTAACCATGCACTTACCTACAATTCTTTTACTGAATATTGACATGACTTTATCTGTACCTAATGAGATTGATGAATTATTCTTGCAAATTATGTCAGTTAAATTTTTCAGTGATTATCTATGCATAATGATAGGTAATATAATATTATTATGCATCCTGCAAATATTGATATTTCTTCTCAGGACAACATAAAAGATCATCATCAAGAGAAGAAAGATCGATAGTTACGGGACGCATAATAACATTATATTACTTAATTAAGCATGTTGGGGCGGGCTTAGAATTTGACTATCATCGAGTGGGTTACACAATGTGAGTTCCACAAACTCTATATTTTTTTAAGTGAACATTGGCTGCATACATTATCGTAGATACTTTACTGTATGAGAAATTATATGCATGTCTATTTCGTGTGAGTCTAATGCTAATTTACTTGACAACATGTAACCACATTCAACATGTAGTAGTTAAGCTACAATGTTCTTTTATCATAATTAGTATGTAATCATGTATGCAATTAACGTAATTGTTATGCAGGAGACTTATGTGCATTTACTATTTTGGGTATAATTGTTCATAGCTATCTATTGTATAAGTTAATTTAAGGTACAATGTGTTTTACTAGCTTGAAGACGTCAGAATTCAAATTCACTAATGAACTTTTGTCTATATGATTTGACTTAGTTTAAGATACGATGTTATATGAAAGTCATGTATGTATGTGTGTTGAACTTTGGTTTTAATCTCTTTGCGTCTTTCCTTCAATTGTCATTACGGTGTAGTTGTACCTTTCCCATGTATTCTAAAACTCATATATAGGCCCAAAATTCTGTATAATATCGTGACTTAGTTCAGTTGTAGCGGTGCATTCTGCCCGAGTAGTCAGGGAATTTTCTCTCCTGCTTTGTTTCATTAAACGTAACCTCAGTAACCTGATTAAAGCACCAAACTTTCATTGTTGTTTTTGTTGAATTTATTTATTTGCATTACTATTTGATTTACGTCCTATTTAGTAATCAGTATTTAATTTCAAAATTCATTTCATTCAATTAAGTTTACCATTTTAATACTAGTTAGATTTCTGATAAATCAACTTCAGTTAATAATTTCATTTCTCATTGCTTGCAGTGCTTTTGCTAATACTATCTCTGATTCTTTGTGCAACCCTAAACAAAGCATAGATAATCACTGAAAAATTTATGATATTATTTGCATGAATAATTCATCAATGATATCGACTGTGCTAGTAATAATAATGACCTTCTCATTAGGTACAGAAAAAGTCATACCATTGTTTAGTAAAGGAAATGTGGGTCAGTGGTTATGGAGTGGGGTACTGAGTTTGAGATATGAGTAGTTACAGATGGAAAGAGTAGTGGACGGAATTATACCAGGACCCTTGATAATTAATTTAGTCAGTTGACAATTTTTTGTCGTGTTTTATGTTGTTATTGGCTAATTTGAAGCTAAATCGAGAACTTCCATTGCCGAAACAGCCTCATAGTGGCAGTAAAATGGCGATGCCCTTAAATGTTACCTTAATAAAAATTAATAAACTATTCAAATAGCTATAAATCAGGGTGACGTAACTTCAATTTCCCGCAACTATATCCAGCAGTACAAGACTCAGTATATAGTCGAACTCTCAGTGGTCCACTGTCTTTGCTTCTCTCATTAAACATTAGCTTCTTACCATCTTCCTAAGAACAGAAATGCTTAGGTCATGAGGTCATGACCCTGTAATGGTAGTGACCTCATGACCTTTTAGGGACAGACGGACAGACAGACACAACAGATCCATACATAGCGACTCCGTCACTCTGAATAATTACATAAAGGAAACCCATTGTGTATTGTATTCTTTGGTTGCATTTGATACATAAATAAACAGCTCAACAATTTTTATACATTAGTTACATGTTCGTCTGTAATGTTACATTTTTATTTTTTATCGTAATATAGTAAACATAATTTCCTGTTTTGTAAACCAAAAAAAGTTAAAAAGAAAGCCGAAAAAACGGGGTTTGAAAACCGAAAAACCGGGTTTGGAACTTGTAAAGTCGGTGCCACCGAAAACCGATTTTCAAAATATGGTTCGTTTTTGGAGGGCCTATACACTACACCAAGACAAAGATGCCATATATATGCATAGTAAATACCTACATAAAAGTATGATTCACATGTTTGCAAAATACTCTTATTCTATACACACCCTAATATCATCAATTATTCTGATCCACTTTCGCCTTTCTGTTATTTGCATTGACATGAAAAAGTTCAAAGTGTATAACTGTTATAGTACGCTGATGCGCGATGTAAGTAAAGTGCATTGAAGAGGTAGGGGATATAATTTCTAAATTTAAAATTGAGAAGTTGTGTTTACTGGAATGGTTTTAATAGTTTTAATGTGAAATAATAGTCAAGTGAATTCTTGTAGTTGACCCAGACACTCAATAATAATCATTTAAACATATTTAAAAAAAATCAGAGGCTGCCCCTTAACCTCATTTTATTTGTTATTTAAGCCGCTGTATTTAGTCAGTCCAAAGAGTAACAGTTCCAGCTTAATTCTAACTCCAAGCACTTATTCCTGGAAATTAATCTCCTATTGTTCCTATTTCTTAAATTTTGCTCCACTGTCAACGAAAGTTGATGTAGTAGATAAATACAAAAAATAAAAAAATAAATTATCAGCAAAACCAAGTGTTCACATATCTAAATATAATATGGTACTCATGTCAACACACTAGCAGGATGATACATAAGCTTACAATGGCGAGGTGTCACCCTGCTATGCGATGTTGTATTGACACCATACTTCATCTCTTAATAATTATAAGATAATATGCTGATGTGTTTCCAATGCAACGTGTCAGTATAATGTTATCACACATGCAAATGGTATGTATGATATGGTGTTAAGCCATTAAGTTTTATTGCTTGTAAGTCAGAGATCAGCATCTCTTTAGTTCAGCTAACTTATGTTTCTTATCATTTCTGCTTATGATAGAGAATTGTTAGATGATTACTCATGCTTATGATCTAGATGCATCTAAGAATAAGACATGTCTTTGTAATATCAAACATCCTGTTAACATTCTGAAACATTGTATTTACTTATGCATATTATTTCTCTGTGTTCTGAACTGATGAAAATAAAGAGTTTTATCTTACTAACTTAAACTCCGATTCATACACCGAGGAAACTCCCGTAATCATTTACACATATATGATTATATTTGGCTCCCCATAAGAATCGAACATCCGTGTTTCATCACGACTTACAGAAATTCTCACTTGCTATCGTGAGAAATTTCCAATTTCTACAATCTCCAACTTACTACTTGCTATCGTAGTTTGTTAAGATATACATTTGTCAGTGTGTGACAAATCAACAAATCAACAGCGCAGTTATAGCTTTTTAACAATTAAAGTGCATGTATTCTGGCCCACACTCGGTACGTTTAACAGTACACAGTGTATGAACTTTGAACAGTGCAGTTTCAGTTTTTTGAAAACAAAAGTACATGAACATTGAAAACAAAGTGCACAGATAGTGCACTACGTAACGTTTACTTCTCTTTCATCGAGCATCTCCGTGCCCCGTGCAACGATCCCTCCTCTACGCCTATCTCAACGCTCTCAACTGAGCTCTCTTCTGAATCTACCTTCTCAGGACTTAGAAGAATTTTCCGATTTTTTGGACATAGAAAACTTTTTTTCTGGATCTGTCTCACTTGTCCCCTATATGTCAACGCACTCAATTTAAGGTTCAGTATCAATTTTATTATTTTCTACCCCTCCCATCATCCCCTCATCAAAACCTAGGCTCTCCGTGCCTGGGTTTTCACCACAGCGTAATTTTCGGTGTTTGAGTACACCATCCAGGAGATAGTTTTCTAATACGGTGGTCGAACTGTATTAGTCAAGAAATAGTTTATCCAGTGTACCCACCAAAATATTACTGAAGAAAAATCAAAATACGAGCCTTCAATCATTTACCCCTTATCAAGAAAATAACTAATATCTGAACTTAGAAAAAACTTTATTTTTTACTCCTTTCTTGAACTTAGAAAATTTTGCTCATTGTACTCCATGAATCAAGAAGATTATTACACACAGCAAAACCCGAGAGAAGCAGACATCCCCAACGCAATCACTGTCTGCTGGAACTGCAGTAGGCCACTCCTCAAGGACTCCGTACTTGGATTTAGAGTTGTAGGAGGAAGATTCTGGTGTGGTGACTGTAGCAACAATACAGCACCCATTCCCCAAGCCAACCCAAATCGCAGGAGAAGATTTGCCTACGAAACTCAAGCTTGTTATTAATGTAACCTAACCATTCAGACCAGAGAGTGTCGTAAATTATTTCATTTATATCTTTGTGTAGATTGTTTCAATAATCAATCTCGCTCCAGCTAGAGCAATCTTTTTTATTCGATGAGCCTATTTGATTTTTCCCCCAATTGTAACCAAATCGCGGTACACCTCCACAATCCCCATCGTGACTGAATCCTATGTGGATTTTATGTGAAAACTGTAGGCGTCCAATACAAAAAGATCCCGTCATTGGCTACCACGTAGTCAACTCAGTTTATCATTGCGGAAATTGCAGCACTAATACAACACCCCGCCCTCCAGTCACAGCATCAGCCAAGACAAACAATTTCCATTGAAGCAAGAAGATGCACGGAATGCAATAATCTCACTCCTATTCACTTATGCAACGAGCTAATTGAAAACATCTGGTACCAGTGCTCATAATGCACTGATTAATTTTCCACATGGCTGACTCAAGCTCCTAAAATGATTTCAACAACACCAAACCCAGTGCTCGTATGGTTTATTACACTCAAGATGAGCCTATAGTATCTACCACTTTGAACCCTATCGTGATCTGTTCCCTTTGTCATCGCCCGCTACTAAAGGACAGTTCAAGAGGATACAGAATCATCGACTCCAAATATTGTTGCGGCATCTGTGCGAACAATATTTCTTAAATTCCGTTATTGGAGTCAATCTACCAGGGACGTCCAATACTCAAGATCAACCTCAAGCAAAGGTGCTCAGTGTGTAACGAAAATCTACCTGTTGATCAACTCCACAAAATTTCAGAAGTCACGTATTGGTGCTGTCGAGCGCATCCAAAAGCAGCACTCTCGACAATGACAACAAAACCGTTTCACAATAAACGTAAGCTTTCTTATCATTTTTGATAATTTTACAGCTCATCCCAACGAGGATCATTCTACGCATGTAACTAACATTGAAATACTTTTGCTGAATATTAACTTGATGAGACACTAAAAAACCTTCAGTTGTGTTCATTAGCATATATCTTCCGATCCATCCCCCCCCCTCTTTTATTTTTTTTGCATTCCTTAATTTAGTCAACTGAGTAAATGAGTGATAGCGAGGAACCTAAGGAGGAAGAAAAACGGCCAACTCGCAGCAAGGGGAAGATTTCGTCACCCAACTGGACAGCCAATCCAGACAAGAAAACGCGAAAAAAGCATCGTCAAGACAAAACAGGGAAAGTAAACCACCAGCGAAAGAAGTCACCAGTAAAAGAAGAAACTAAGGAAGAAATTGAACAACCTACGACAAGTAAAGGTTCGACAACATCCCCAAACACTTCCAAAACAAAATTCTTCACACCCCAAGGTCTCCCACCACACAATCAAGATCTCCCTCGCCACCTTTCCTACAGTTTTCATTTCTGAAACATTCCCCTCCTCCCACTCCTGTTATCAGTAGTAAGAGGAGCAAGTCGAGTACACGGACGCCTTCACCAACAAGTACCCCCTTTTTTACATTTCAAGCCTTTGCAAAAATGGCAAACATTGCCAGACATCAAGATAACCAAGCCGCATTTACCGCGCAGGTAACGGCATTACAGGACAAAATAAACGCACACAAGGCAAGTCCTCCGGTAACTCTCATGACCAAGATTCAAGTTGATTGTGTCGAACGTAAAGGAAATGAACGTTCTCCTTACGGAACATGGACGGCTATGTTATCACTATTTCAACACAACATCTACGCCAACATTGACAGAAGCAGTAACGGCATGCACAGCCTTATCCGAAGAACTGTTCACAGCTCATGCGAATCTTATACAGATACAACGGGACCTTGCACCTGTCATCACAGGGACTGGACTAAAACCCCCAAATCTTAGCCTTCCAAGATTTGACGGCACTCATAAGGATTGGGTTGCGTTTAAAAACAGCTACACTGTTATGGTCGACAACGTGTTCACTTTTGCCCCTTCCGAGAAGATGCGGCTCCGTAAGTCATGCTGTACACTGTAGAATGCAGATTTCAAATCTATAAACACCGCTACAACCCTTCCGTTTACTCTATCTATGCTAAAGTACACACTTTGCGTTAGTCTAAGTATTGCATTTTCTTAACCCCTATTGCTACGAAACCCAAACTGATTATTGTCAAGTTGTGGTTCAACCAATTTTGTCAGTCTCGTAAAAATGACCTTTTCCATTACTTTACATAAAAAATTTACAACAGCAATAGATCTATAGCTTCTAGCACCCAACCTAGGCCCTTTTCCCTTATACAGTGGGAAAGCAGTAGCATGCTTTAACTGAGAGGGTATCACATATTTTTACATACATTTACATAACAAAAAAGCAAGAGGAACTGCAATTGCATCCGATATCTCCTTAAACACTCAATTTACATTGGAATTTCAATTTTTTGAAAAACGAATTACTTTATGGAAAATGTTCAAAGGAAAAAATGTACTTCAAATGTTATTCTCTAAATTTACGTGCATGTTCACATTGCTACTGTGTTTCGTTTTCCTATTATATATTTTCTAAGAAAACGTGACCATAAACTAAGATAATCTTCAACATTTTAACTATTATAATATAAATGAAAAACAGTAACGTGAACTTGTATGCAAATTTAGAAAATAACATTTTGACATAGATGGGCAAAATACACTTATTTAAAATACATTCTGTATTTTAAAAATTCAAAAAATTGTATTTTGTATTTTAGAGGCTTTTTGGGCATATCAAAATACAAAATGATTTTATTGGAATGATTAGTATGTTTAATATTAAATATACAAACATAATGGGATTTCATAGTTTGAATGAAAGCGGGAAAATTTTCAACCATGGTCCAAAAAGCTTCTTTGTTTTCCTAACACTTGACGAGCAAAAATACAACAGTGCTTATCATTTGCTAGTGTAAAGCACAATTACAATAGTCATCTATTCTTAGCTTCGTGCTTATAGCATCAAGGTATTTTCATAGTACAGTTCGTGTTTTCAACTCAAAAACTAATGAAAAAAGTTCCTCTCCTGAATCCTGGATGGCTGGTCTAACTTTTTGTTAGGGTCATGTTTGGGGTCACAGGAAATTTTCAAAAATTTTTTTTCCACTAGATCGTGGATAATTTAAAAAATAATGAACAAAAAATGGTCCCGTTTTTACTACCAATTGCTCTAGCATCTTGGAGGGTCGTAAAGCTCTAACTTTTTCGAAAACTGTAGTGAGTGTGTGCAGGGACTGCGAGGGACCTTGAGTTGCTGCAGTGAGTCGGCGGCGGCAAGGCCGGAGAGTTGGGCGGACTTGGATGCGCTCTTACCGATGTTGAGGCTGAGCCAGGCGCGTGTCCGGCGAACTGGCCCCAGGACAACTGGCCCCTAGGACAACTGGCACAAAATGGGAGGAGCTACGAGAAATAATCCATCCTTCC
>JAAAYG020039195.1:0-13386 GCA_009936455.2 Tomocerus minor
TCATGTCCGGTCCACATCCGATAAAACATTTGGGGGTCGCCTTCCAATATTCCGAGATACGGAGGTGCTGTGGGACTTTAAAAAAACGGTCCCCTTATCCCGACCCCAACCCTTCACAATAGTTTAATATTGTTATTAATATATTAATCAATATTAATAAATCACCAGCTACTGGCTCTGTCTTGGCTTGTGGTGACTGTGATAGCAATGCAAAATCCTTTACAACAGCGGATTTCGTTCGCACTACGCCATTGCTAAAACTGGAAATTGAGAGAGAGAGAATTAATGGTTCCTCAATGATCAACAGCGCCTGTGCGAAAAATATTACTACGCAGGGTGTTGAGTAATACATAAGACAGGAAGGTATTATAGGCTTACGGAATATCTACCGATGTTATTTTATACAGTAAGATTCAGGAACTTGGATCCATAGGGAGTTACATGTATTAAGATGGAACCATAGGGATTTACATGTATTAATAAATTCGGAAAAATTCATCATAACGTCAAATAATAATTGGTAATTCATATCCTATTATTGGATACTAATGATGTCAGCAATGGGAAAGAGCCTAGTAATGGCGTTAATTTCTGACAGAGTCCAAATCGTCCTCCATTTTAATACATGTAAATCCCTATGGATCCAGGTATCTTATGTATGTAAATTAATACATGTAAATCCCTATGGATCCAAGTTCTGAATCTTACTGTATTTCGGGGTATAATACGTATTGGAATTTGTCTCCCGATTTTGAAATGTAATATCTCAAAAATCCAGAAGACCTGTCCTGAGGACAAGTCGCTAGTCGTAGGGAATTTATTTTATCTCTTCAAACAACGGAGAAATACTTTTGTTCGAACCCCATACATTTCTCCAACCCCACAAAAAATCCCAACTATTACAACGGTACAATAAAAATTCTGATTCTGTTAACATTTTTAGACGCCTTTGCGAATGGGTTGTAGTCCGAATTCCGAATGGTACATACCCGAATTCCGAATGGTACATACCCGAATTCCGAATGTTACGTGGCAAGGATAGTAGGCCTCCCTTCCTTACTAAAGGATCGGCAAATAACAAATTCTGAAATGTAGTAGTAAATCCACGTCCGGCGACGACATCCTGACTATTTAAATGCCTTTTAAATCCACGACCAGTGGCTTTACGATTTCAAAAAGTCAATTTTCATAATTTCCCATAGCAATCTGCCGAGGCCTGGGTACCCAAGCTGCAAAACTGTGCTGGGAACTGTCCGGCCCAACGCCAGACAAAAGCGCTGGGCCGATGCCTGTTTTGTCGCCCGGGACTGCGTTGGGCCACCCAATTAATGCCGATCACAACTTAGTATAACCCCGCTTCTTCCCCAATTCACAGCCAATGCATGCATGTTCAAGCTGCAATAGGCCAATAAAAACCCAGCGCTATGCCGAGTAATCCCCAATGCAATACCAATCACCTACCATTGATATGCGTATCAATCCCATCGCAATACCGTTCAATTCCGAATGCAATGCCGTTCAGTCCCCAATGCAATGATACATATTCGAATTCCGAATGGTACATATCCGAATACGAACTTAGAGGTTACATATCCAAATGATCGGAACATTCAGAACCACTTTCTAGAGGTGGGAACGGAACTATTCGGACCCCCGAGTACCAACTTTTGAACTTTAGAATTTCCAATAGAGCCATGTTTTTTTTTTTTTTTATAGAAATAGATGTAGGACACGATAATAATATTATGTGTCCTACCTCTGACCTCGGCTACTTCTATCATTCCTTGTCCAAGTGTCAGCATTACATTATTGTGAAACAATACTGAAAAACAATAATAATATTGTATGCATCCTACCAGTCCTACCCTACCTATGACCTCGGCTACTTCTATCATTCATTATCATTGTCTAAGTTTCAGCATTACAAGTTACAAGCAATAATTATCGCGCTACAATATTATTATTGCAAAGTAGCAGTTTTGTGTCTGGCAACTCTGGCATACAAAAAACACGACCCAAGAAAGAACTCACATTTCACATCAAGCCAAACAGACGCAGGCAGAAAAGTAATTCAAATATTTCAAAATGTCTACAACAAAAAATGGAGTAGTGAGATTGACCACAGTTAATTCAACGGCTGGGGCTATTCCTGTACGAAATGAAAAAGGTATTTAATTAGTCTTACCATTAATACATTATACTGTATCATACTTTCGAAAGTGTCGATAACAGTTCAGTCGTTGAGAACCAATTTTAATTTTCCATTGTAATAGGTCAACTGTCAATGCGAAATGTTAAGGTACAGCGTTATGTATCCGGCAAGCGACCAGACTACGCCCTAAGAGATGTAACCGACGAAGACAGTGACGACGAAAAGTTTGTTGTTCCTGTTGTACGGATGAAAAAAGAACCAGATGATGGTGCGATCAACGATGAATTTCATGTGGGTTTCTCTATTTATGCTTTTATGTAATTATCATATTATCACGCATCCTATGTATTTATATGCTTGGTGTCAAACGTTAGAAGTCACCTCGAAAAACTATTAAAAATATTCAAGTTTGTAACTGACACGGACTTTATTAATTCGTTTTAAATGGTTGTATATTTGATTTTGAATCCCCAGCAGTATGAATGCGGATTACAACTCTCTGATGTTGAAAATTCTGATCCTCGTTTACGACGCTTGCAAACCGTTTCAAAATTTCTGGGAAAATGAAAGGTACCTGCTTCCCTCTAAAATTGTAATTATGTCTTTAACATTTAAAAAGTATCTTTAGCTTTTTTAATTATTTAATTTCAATGAAGACGTCAACACTATGGAACTGACAATACCCTGGATTCAGATGGGGGTGTAAGGGAAGAAAGGCCAGGGAGGGGATGTGGTTCTGATTCTGAATCTGAAGACGAGTCATTGGACGATGAGGAAATTGAAAGACGACGCCAACGACTAAGACAACGTGCGTTAGAGAAACTTGACAATGAGGAAATATTGAACAAGGAGGACGAACAGTTTGACGAGAGCGACACAAGCTCTTCGGAATATGAAGAGTATACAGGTAGGTAGTTCTTTTCAAGGAAAAGGGACCTATTTATTTCCTAACACTGTTTTTGAAGGCTTATTTTCTAGCTAATTTTTATGTGCACAAGTAGACTCTGAAGAAAGCGAAGTCCTTCGTTTGAAGCCGGTCTTTGTCAGAAAGAGTGATCGTATAACTGTCAAAAACGAATCTGAAAATGAAGAAATGGAACATTACAGTAAAGGCGAGATAAATTTAGAGGAACGCAGACAAGAAACGTTGAAAATTTTGGAAAAAGAAATTCAATGTGAACGAGAAGGGAGAAAAAGTGACAAAGGTGACGTAATAGTATACGTTCCCCATCTTAGTGACGTATCAACAGACGATGAAAATAACGAGCTTCAGTTTGAGACATGGAAACTGCGTGAATTGAAGCGTGTTAAACGGGATCGAGAAGAAAGAGAAACGTATGTTAAAAGTATTTTGTACTTTTGGTGTCAAGTTAAGTGGATGATTTCATCTAAACCCCACCCGCAAAATAATCTTACTTAAATCATTATCGTAAATCATCAATAAGCTAAATAATGCTAACAATAAGTAAAGACTTTGAATAAATTATTATTTTTAAATATTTTTTAGAATTGAAATAGAGAGAATTGAGATGGAGCGTTTGCGGTCACTGACCGAGGAAGAAAGGCAGTTTGAGAGGAAATTAAACCCCAAAATCATCACCAACAAAGCACCTAAAGCAGAATACAAATTTTTGCAAAAATTCTATCACAGGGGCTCTTTCTACTTGGTAAAATGAATTTTATATTTCGTAGATTTATTTCCAGTATTTCCAGTATAATGATAATTTACGTATTTAATTCTATTCTAAAAATAATGCTCCATTTGTCATACAGGATAAAGAAGAAAATGTATTAAAACGTAACAATTCAGCACCGACGCTGGAAGATCATTTTGACAAGACAGTATTACCGACAGTAATGCAAGTGAAGAACTTTGGTCGAAGTGGCAGAACCAAATATACGCATTTGGTTGACCAAGACACAACTGATATGGACTCGCCGTGGATTGCCAAAAGCAGTCTAAATATCAAATTTAATTCCACCAAAATGGCCGGCTTGAGACAAGTGTTTGAAAAACCGTCATCCAAAAAGACGGAAGGACAAAAGACCATGAATTTCAATAGCCATCAGTAACATTGTGGGCTTCTACGCTAGCAGCTAACCATCTAGAAATATCTTTTCTAGCTATTTAAAAGTTATAACCTTTAATACATAATTATCACTTGTTAATTAATTGTTTCTTTTATTTGTAAAAATGCCTTCATCTATGCAATCTAGATATATTTTTCAGCTGTTTAAAAGTTACAACCTTTAATAAATAATTATCGTTTCTTAATTGCAACTTTTGTTTGAAATCACCCGGGTGAAATCACCCGGGTGGAATCACCCGGGTGAAATCACCCGGGTGGAATCACCCGTGATTTAAAGTATTTGTATTAAATCTCTGAAAAACAACAAAATGCCAATTACGTTAATAATGTTGAAAAATATTCTACTATTTGACAACCAATAAATACAAGCTAGTTATTTGATTATGCTACTATATTATTTAATGTTTACGAGATTTTATAGTCTAGCTGGGAGAAAAGCGCTTTCAAAATTATCATTTCAGCAGTTCTAGCATTATAGCTATTTTCATTTTGGAAAGCTTGTTTAAGATAATTACATATATCTATTCATATAATATTATATAGTCTTTGTCCATGATTATACTTTTTATATAATAACAACCGGGGAGCAATAATATATTTCTTTTTCATAGAAATAGGATTTGTTGTAATGGAAGATATTAAACCAGCAATTGTTTCCATATTATTAGTACCTACTTCATTAATTATTTTAATTATTTCCAGTAAAAGCTATAGAGTTTTGGATTGCTTCAGGTACAGAGATTTACAGAAGTATGTACATACGCTATATGTTATTACTATTAAATTAATTTACATAGTTTTAAAACACTACGGTATAGGATTTAAAGAACTGTGTAGATTTTGTATTCTGGGTTAAAATACTTATTACCTTCCAAAAAGAACTGGACTGCGACTAATAAGTTTTTTTTACAGATATTCAGAAATATAAGGAAATTGTATGAATGTCTTAGCCTGAAAAAGAAAATTACATAATTAATTATTTAAAATGTTTGTTGTTATAGGTATTCCACGTATAGTCCTTAGACATGTAAAGGTCCGTCAGAGATTACCTGAGTACGATGACTTGGCAATAATCTGTGACATTTGAAAGAGTAACATTAAACATTTCTACTCAAAATGGTGTCTCAAAATTCTGTGGATGTTCTTAGCTGGATCTTTCATATTTTATAGGCTACAGATTTCATTTAATTCCCTACAAATGGAACACCCACACTGGCTACGTGTCTAAGATGAGCGTTAAACGCCGAGTTCCGTATTATATTATTTTATGCTTTTCTTTCTTCTCTAGAGCTTTAAAAATATTGGCATTATATATCTCTTCCAAAAATGGCAACTTCGAAACAATTGCAGCGGCCAGCATGTTGCCCTCAACATTGGTCGTCATTTCAACGATTGGCACGGTGTGTCAATTGAACACACTCTTATTCATGGACGAAATACAACTCTTGGTCAACCAATTCATTTCCACCCTCAAGCTAATTCGGCAAAGTGAGTTTATTTACGTTGATTTGAAATATCAATTTTATTAAGGGGGAGGCTGCTCCAACCAACCTACATGAAACCCTGAACTAAAATTCGTCAATGTAGTTTAAAATAGGGATTTGAAATAAAATATCAATTTTGTTGTTCCTTGAATCAATTTAATATTATTTCCCAAAACCTTCCCAAAGTAGGTTTTTAACTTCTGTTATTCCTAGCCCTCGGAGAGGGCTTAATCATCTAGAACATTATAAGGTAAAAATGAATTTGGGTTACTCAAAGTATAAAAGATGTATATCCTAATATTCCTAATCAATAAATGTAAACTAACAATTTAATTCCCACAATTAATGCGGCATTACTCAATTTTCTTTGTTTATTGAGTATAGGAATTTTGACTTAAAATATATTTTTCAGGAAAGTGGATAACACAAAGGAAGGGGAAGTCCTACGATGCTATTAGTATTTTCATTCTTCTACAGTTTTTCATGTATTTGGCTGCAGCTTTCGGCAGTGTCCCACTTGCTCTGCTTGCTAGCACAAAAAATTCAATGAAAATGTTCATCACACATCAGTTGGGAGTTCAATCTGCATTTATAATATTACTGGAAAGATTATTGTATGTATTGGATATAACTACACTTTGGTACAACGCTGCATTGTACACCACGTTGGGTTTCCCAATTGGAACATTTGTCATTCTTTGGATTAAGAAAATCAGGTAAGCTAATAATTTTTATGCACTACGGTAAACACAATAAAGGTTTGTTTTGCAGTATTTTAGCGGAGATGCTGAAAAATATTTTTTCAGGGTCATATGAGTGGTACGAAAAGGAGATGATGAATCTGCTGTACTACAGGGAAGTCCAGGTTTTTTACAAGATAGCTAATCTTGCACTGTGTCGAGTGATATTTCCTGGAGTTTTGTTCACGATGAGTGCAGCTGTCGTCCTCATCGCCTACATGGTCATTAAATTCTCCCACGTCCTTTTCTTCACTACACACACCATCTTCATTTACGCTATTGCTCTTATTTTATTTCTCATTGGTTATGGAATGTGGATAGGAGATTCCATCGCTCAATACTCACATAAAATTCTGAACAGTGTTTTCAGGTCTTGTCCAAATAGAACAACAAAACGGAACAAAATTATTTTTTCTACTTTTAAATCATGCCCTCCTATTGTCCTTCGCATGAACAATTATTTCAACTGCAACAGAAACACTACACTCGTCATATATAACAACATTGTGGATAATTTATGTGCGTTGCTGTTGGGATGAGCTCAATTGATTGTAAAGCGAGCTTCATTGGTTAAATATAAATTACTTTAATTCACTAATATTAGAATATAGACTTGCCTGGATATTAATTTATAAAAAAACTATAGAAGATATGCTTTGCATGTGCCTAAAAATATTAACTAACAAAAGTTAAAACAGATTTACCTACATATAAATGCTCTGAAAACTTCAAATGTGTACTTAACATTTGTGAATAGATTAAAAAAATGTTCCAACTTCTAACTTATAAAATCGAGAGTTACAGTATATAAATAAGAAGTTATAAATATTAAGTTATACCACTATAAAATGATTGAAGGAAGACAGTGGTGAGGCAGGGGCAGGAGCAGTGGAAATGTCACTGCTCCAGCGCCTGCTCTGCCACCACTGCACTGCCTTACTTCAACCAAGACATTAATTTCGAGTAATAATCCTTTCTCAAATTTTTTTATTCCATAAAAGAAATTTATTTCATGAAATCATATTTTTGGTGCGGAACACTAATGTACAAACAGTTTTGCTTTAAAAAGTTGAGCAAAATGTTGTGGTCGGTTCTCCGGTTTTATGGTTGCAGGATTGGACTCTTTTGGAAGGATTCATTCTACATGAGAAAATTTTAATGAATGCAGCATGTGATGACTCGACGTTACTGTCAATTTGATTGATTTCGAAGGGTTGTAGGGATTGGTGTATAGGTCAACTGGGGAACACGGGTTAGCCCACATTGACAATCCTCCCTAAAATGGGCATAAATTAAGAAATATTAAATCCTTTGCTAGAAACATCTATTGCTACTGCGTTTAAATGTAAATCATATTTATTCCACTTACGACTATATTTTTGAAAAATACATAGTAGCTTGTATTGGGTACTATTCTGACTGTATTTGCCAAATCTATCATGAAAATTTCGTTTGCTTGAGAAGTAAAGGTCATTTGTTTCTCGGATAGAATTTCATTTTGATCACTTTCTGTAGTTACTTTGACACACAAAGACCTAGACTCGGTTGCATGCTCTGACCGTCCAGCGATTCCTACTCCTTTTAAAAACATTGGCGCATGATTGTCACCACCGTCAATCTGAAATCTGCAACACAAATGTTATAAATCTTCTACATTTTTTACCTAAACTCCATTAAATGAGGAAGAATCAATGTGTGCCTTATAATAGTTGTAGTGTTACTAAGTACATACCGGCAGTAAAAATAACAGTTCGTAGTGTTCCATTCATATTGTTTGCTTGGAGTAAAGCCGGTTATTAGCTGTACAACTATATCCTCAAGTTTGCACCGTCGTAATGACGTTGAAAAATTTAATTCATTTAATTGCTGCTCACTTGAAAGAACCCATTAAATATTATATTACTGTCTACTAGATACAATACTAATTACATACTAAGATAATAATTAAGGGGTGTAAATTATGAGTAATTTTTGGAAGAAAACTAGTTCTCACACCCCTGCTTTCTCTTTCGTTTTGTTAACTCCATACTTAACACACCTTCTTCGAGCATTCGAGCATTCATGCGAATGTAATTTTTGTACAGCAAAGTCTTAGAATTTATTACGTGTTCCTCTTCAGCTTTCGTTGACAGAAATATTTGAATAGCTTGACCAGGTCTTCTGCACCACAAAGGCCACTGGGTTCCAATACAGACAGGAATTCTTCAAAGCTTATGGCAAGAATTCGAATATGACAAAGAATCCCTTCTAGTACGTCCTTCAAATTCGTCTTCGTTTTTTCTTTGCCACTTATCTCGCATTGCTTCTCCCCCCACCTTAATTGGGAACCACATTACAAAGAAATTAAGTCACACCATTTTACTCAAGCTGTACCTATTCAATGGATAAAATATCACGTGGCGAAAGAAATCCAATAAAAAGATATATTTTTTGGAATTCTACTATATTTTAATTGATTCATTAGAGAAATTACCTAATGACTCCTTGAAATAAACCAATTTCTGAAAAAATAAAAAGGTCTTCTGATTTAAGAAATTCGCCCAAATTTTCCTTAGAGAAACAAAGAAAGTCGTCCGTATCCAAAATGTCTTCAAATTGTCTAAATATTGATGAATGGATTGTTTATTCGTTTCTCATTCAAATTACATCTATAGCTATGACGCTCAATAATTCTATGTAATAATATAGCAAATACATGTGTTCAAAAAAATTTATCATTTCCTTGGGGAACTGCGACGATATTTTTTCAAAATGGGAGTATATTTGTTAGTATTCGTTGAAACCGGACTTAAAATTCCATTTAAGAATTGAATCAGATATTGATTAATGGTAATTATGAATAATTGGTTCTTCGTAAATGCTGTGATACAGCCATCGCGTCTATCGTATTCCCGATTTCCCAAGTCAGTCCTTATTTTTTCCGGTTCCAAATGTAATTTTTACTATGTCCATTACACTCAGATACCTAATTTATAACAGTACTTTTGTCGAGTACAGCTATTATAATGCAGGGGAAAAATCTATGATATCTTTAGGTACAATAGGTTTGCCAAAAATTATTTGGTCAAAATATACAAATAGCTAGTTTAATAAATTGCCCGTTTTTATTGATTTACGTAGGTAGTGAATATTATTTATTTAAATCTTCAGACTTCATTTGTTGGAAATAAGAATATGTACTCCAGTACAACGATTGATTAGTTACGATATGATTTGGATTTAAAAAATGAACACCCTTGTAAACAATCACACGCATTTTCAATCATTTTATAAAGCGGAGCACTTACTGTAGAATGAAAGTGTGAGCCTTGTCTCTAAGTTGAATGTCTTTTATTTTGTCAGCCTCTTGAAATATGGTGACAGCATTCTCTTTGGAAAGTATCTTATTTTGGAGCAGTTCTGAACATTGTTTTTGTAATTCCGGAATTTCGCATAAATGGGCAGCAGACATTGTGGCAACCAAATCTTTTTCTTCGATGCTTACACTTTGGTCTTGGTAAACATGCTGTTATAAGTTAACAGGGAAACTTAGTTAACGGTATTCTCAAAACAATTATCAATAAAGTTAATTTTGACACATCCATATTAGTATTAGGAATTGTAATTAGGAAATTCTTAATACAGCTGCAGTTTTGCGAAAATCGACTATAAACAACATCCCAAAAGTTATTTTATAAAATTGGGAGACACAAAAAACTATTGGGTTTAAATAGGATAATTAAAAAATCTGTCAGGATTAAATGAATTATCGTAAAATGTAACATCTATGTATAGATATTACATTTTGCATTTTACAGTTTGCAAAGGATGCCGCTGACCTTGAGTATGTTACGGAATGCGATCGGACTGATGTCAGTTAGTTCAATCGGGTGCTTAGTGGCAGACTGTGAATCGCCTGCTAGCATTGCTTCAAATACGGGTGACGCAACCGACAAAACAAATTTGTGGCAACCAAATTTCTCTTGCCCATCGCCATCGCCAATTAAAAATGTTAAATCATGTGGAAATCTGCCATTTTGGTCATCCAACAATCGTGCCCAATTTCGTTGCACACCCCAAAAAATGGCTCCTAGAGTGTCGCCGTCGAATTTCTTTACAGTACCCTCGTAAATTTGCTGCTTGACAAAATACAGGATTATAATATTTATAATACAAACTTTTATTGGCCCTTTTCTCAGAATTTGATAGGGTGTAGGGCAGTGTGTAACTCTTTGTCAAGTTTAGATATGATTATTATGGCGTCTTCAGTCTTCACTAACTTTGTTAACAGAGTAATGATTCATTAATGGTTACTAAAAATAATAGATGACATCAATGACATGAGTGGTTGCTAATTTCCTAATTATCATTCCATTTGGGTTTTTTGTGTTTTACTAGTGGAATTATTTTTAGTGCCTTACCTGAATAAGGTTTTTGAAGGCAGTCAAATCAACATCCGGCAGTTCAATAATCTGATCCTTGGCTGTGTTCTCAATCAGAGCTTCAAAGAACGGCGAAGCCACCGACAAGACAAATTTGTGACAAGTAATTTTTTCTCCCTGTAGAAAATTACTATAATATTAATGTTTGATAGATTTGAAGATAATGGATATAATATTAAGCAATCAAAATAATTAACAATGAAGGACACTACAAAAAAGCTTGATAAAATTTACAAACATTTTGACTTTAATTTTTACTATGCATAAATTAAAGTCAAAATGGGTTATTGAATTATTATATAATAATTACTAATTTATTATTATTAATTTTATAGGTAAGTCACCATTTTCTACTAGCGTACTTGCAAAACTATTAAACTGGAAAATATTTATCGAGCATATGTAGCTAAAATAACCTGAAAATAGCCTTTTTTGGATTTTGACTAATTAATTTTTAAATTGCTCATTCAAAAAATAAATTCAACATAAAGAGATTAATATTATTATGACTGGAATGTATAAACGATTTTGAAAGACTAACCCCTACGGAGAAAGTGACGTCGTGTGGAAATTGCTCTAAACTTGTCTTAAGAAGGGCCGCCCATCTTTTCGGCATAGTATCCAAATCTTTTCTCCACGCTTCCCTCTCTGGATTGACAGTTCTTGCAGGAATGCATTTTTTCTCTACGATTTCCGCCTTGGCCAACCCCATTTCTGGTTTTTCTACAACTTCCGTCATTTTTTTTTACTTACAATGTCTTCTAATTACTCAAAACAAAGTATTCTTTTAGTGAGTTTTAATGATGGTAAAATCAAGTGAAATGGTTAAAGGACAATATTTATATGGCCGTAAATATTTCCGTTTGTCAATTCCAAGTTAATGAATTCAATTTTAATTGGCCACATAAAACCTTAAGCTTGTTTCTTTCGTCCTCGTGAGTGAACTCTTTTACTGATGATATTTCTTCATAAAATATTACTTTAGAAAATAACATTGGTTAACGTATGAAATCAATGAACGCTTTATTTCGAGGGACGGATTTAGTCAGTTAGATATAAACGTGCTTATCGAACATTACTTAGTGTAGATAATTATCGGTGCTTTGAAGTATAAATTATTTCATTCGCATGTAATCAGTCAACGGGAGTTCACATAGATGCCATATATTGGGACTCATTTTGTGATATGCAATTTATGCAACACCGACCGGGAATGATGAATGCTCATTAACAAAAAGCAAAATAACAAAATTACAATTAAATTAATCCTATTAAATTCCCAATATGTCTTTTATTTTTGTCACATAATTTCCCAAACTAACTGAACCATTCCCTTAAAAATTCCAGTACAGCAGATTAAAAAAAATTGTTTAAAAAAATGTTAAAAGCTACTTCGTTATGGCCAAGAAAATGTAAATGTAAAACATAACCCACGAACTGTCCCGAAGAGTGTTGATATAATATGTAGTCCAATAGAAAGTGAATTAACGAAAAAATTAATGAAAATGTAATTTTAATGCTGTAAAACAGTTTTAAGTTCTATTGAAACAGAATTAAGCAATTAAAATGTTGAAGCCAATAGGATTAGCAAAACATAAGTAAATATCTATATTTATCATTGCCACTTGAATTTGGTGATGCATAGCCCTATTTCTGGCCAAAATGATAGTAATGTTAAATAGTAAGAGTAATGAACAAGAGAGCGGTGAATTAATATACCTAGTACAGTACAAGTATAAACTCAAAACGACGTATCAACTTACATTCAAATTTTCAAATAATTTATTTTATGATGCAGTAATATAGTAAAGAAATGACGAATAAACAAAATCAAAAACTCGTCAAAGGCGTCAATTGTAAGTCATGATACTGGTTATGATAATTTATGATAGCCCAAAAATAATCTCAATATCAGCTATATACTTGTTGCAAATAGACATTTAACATATACACTAAAAGAATTCATGTCACACGCATGTATATTATGTACTCTACAATGTCTAAAAATATGGGGTTAATAATTTCTTAATTGCCGATTCATTTTTTGACATTAAATATTGTCACCTGCTCGTTAAGTAGCACAAATATGTCAACTGACAATATAAAATATGAAAGCCCATGCATATATTATTTATTTAAATGATAGTATTTTGTAGGGATGCCGCGATCCGGCCAATTTGCAGGATCGGCTTTCCCGATGCATCGGCCTTTTTTTACGCCGATTTCGATCCGGATCACCGATGCATTGACGATAAATATCCAACATATTTGATTCTAATTATGTTGAATATTTATTAAGAAACGGCCTCGTTTCTTTATAGCTTCGTTTAGTCTGTCTGTCCGTACTTACGTACGTCCGTACTTCCGTACGTTTACACGATAACTCAAAAACGGATGAAGATACTGACGTCAAACTTTCAGAATATGTTCTAGGGGTATATGCGACAATCCCATTAGAAAATAGGATTGCTCCGTCTATCCATTCCCGTTCTGGGGATG
>JAAAYG020039217.1:0-13379 GCA_009936455.2 Tomocerus minor
AATTATTAGTAACCAAAAGCAATCAAAAATTATTATATGCAGCATGTTTCCCATTTTAACCGAGGGGTTGAAAGCTATTGACCATTTTTAGCGCGTAAACGTAAAATTCGGTAATTCAATAAATGTGTAGTGCTTAGTTCTTATGACTATGAGTTCGTACTTATAAAATGTAGTTTTCTCTAATTTATTGACTATAGCTTCCATTTCATAATACAGCAAGAGCAAGCTTGCCTTTTAAATAAATTAACACTTAAATTGGATATTATAGGCAGACTATACCATCAAGGTAGCAAAATGCCATAATTTATTGTTAGGAAAATACAACTAAATGATGTACAATATATAGAAGGCAATATATCGCTATTATGTTTCATTGCTAAACTGTGTAAATATACAACGTATTTTTTGGACTTGTAGTTTGCTACCCCTCATTAAATTCTGTAACTGGTTCTTCTGGTGTTAATACCGATGGCTTTGTTTTCTCAGTTCGATTAATGCCATGCACTTTCATGTGAATTCTCATGTTAGTCATATTTTTTGTTGTTTTTCCACACTGCTCGCAAATATATGTCTTCTGGCTACGGTGCATTATTCGAATGTGCCTTTTAAGACCCCGACTATGTTTAAGTAAAACGCCACATTCTTTGCATCGGAACTGCTCTTTGTCTTTTCCTTCATCACTATGAATTCCAAGTGCATGTTTCCGCAAATACTTTAAGCAATTAAAGCCTGCTCCACATTGATCACAAATAAAGGACCTTTGGTTCTCAGGATGATGGTGTTCTTCGTGTACTTTAAGGTGCTGTTTGCACACGTATTTTGCCTCACAAAATTTGCATTTGAACGTAATTTCGGGGAGTTCGGAATGTTCAATGCTTTTGTGTGCATACAACAAATAAAACTTTTTGAAGGTTTCTCCGCACAAATTACATACTATAGGTTCCTGGGTGTGAGGGTTCCTGTTCTCGTGTCCTCTTAGACAGTACAAAGACCTGTATGACTTACCGCAGCTACACTTCAGCTTTTTTTCCCCACTTGGTCTTTTCTGAATGATTCTGGTATGTTTTAGTTCATGATGTTCTTTATAATTTTCTCTTGTTAGAAATCTTTCACTGCACAAAGCACAATCAAAAAGGAGATCTGGCAGTTCGGCATGAATCCAACTTTTGTGAGCATACAACGCGGAACTTTTATCAAAAGACATTCCACAGGTGTCACAAAAGACAGACATTCGTTTTTTCAGTCCATGAGTTTTTTCGTGATCTCTTAAAGAATCCAAAGTATTGTATGCCTTGCCACAACTACATTTTAGCACTAACTTCTTTCTATCATGTTTCTTGTCCTTAGATGAGGATGATGGTTCGTCTTTATTGTTTCCATACTCCTGACTGAGGTTGTCATCATTTTCTAGATCTTGATAATTGGTCAAACTTTCCAGATTGCCATCCTCCTTTTCAGCTTTAACAGCATACGATAAAATAGCACTGATCTTGTCTTTTCTTTTATTGCAGTACTTTCTCATGGTCAATTTTTTCCGCCCTTTAAACTTTTTCATAGTAGGCCTGGGAGCCAACCCTGTAAATAAAAATATGGAAGCGCTTTCTAAAGAGAGAATGTCATGGCGAGGTTTAAACAGAATTAAGTACAAACCTACACAGGGACTTTTAAAAATAGGACCAATTATTTTGTGGTCTTTTTCGTTTCGTTTCTAGTCCTAATTATGTTTTTGGTATTTATGTTATAGGGTTATTTTAAATATAATTCCAAAAACTGCTGGGATATTGAATTAAATATATTGTAATTACTGTAAATAACATCAGACATCGAATTATTTAGGATTAAATAAATTTAAAAACTGTCAAATTTCTAAGAAATATTTAATAGAAACACAGACATTCAAAATTAAAAAATAAATATTTTAAAACACTAAAAGAGAATAGTTTTTTAAATTATTAAATTTAAATTTTGATGCACTCACTAGCTTTTTCATTGTCTTCTTTGGTCACAACTCGTTTAAGCCTTTGCCGGTAAGGTTCCATCTTATTCTTTTCAATCTCTATTTTAAGATTCGAAACTTTGTCGCTTTTGTCATTATATAAAACTGAAGCTGTCCTTCTCGTTAGATGACCTCTACGCCGGGATAATGTAATTGGATCACCTATAAACAAAAACATTAATAATTTGAAAAAATGGTGATTGTATTTTCATAGTTGAAAAAAAGTATTATTTACTCGAAAATGAAGCTGCACCTTCGTCACTCAGATAACCTCGTCCAAAAGTTACCCGATTTTCAGAACATCCGGATAGTGTGTTCAGTCTTCTTAGACGTACAGAGCACTCTTTAATTGGAAGTCCAGTGCTGACATTCTCATCCTTGGCCTGTCTGGCAGTACTACCAGATGAGAGAATAGAAGATGAATTTTTGATTTCTGCAAATGGATCAATTTTAATTTCTTCAGGACCATTTTCACAATCGTCACAATCATCCTGTTCAAAGTGAAATGCTTGAAATAAATCTTCGGATGTGTTCCCATCTTCTGCATCAGCTGTCTTTGCTGAAAGGGTTGTCTTCCGAGAATAATCAGAGTTTTCGTAACGCCTCCCTGTATCTGTGTCCTCGGATTCACTATTTCCGTCTGCTTCTTGATCAATCTCATTTTTTATGCGCGTTGGGGAAAACCTTTTGATGGCCTTGGTGAGTAATGCTACTTCACTGGACAACTTTTTTAGTTGATGAAAAGCAACATAAAGATCCTTAAAAAGAACGACACAATTGTTGCATAGAGAGAGTCCGTTTTTGACAATGAATTCACTAGTCTCTAATACTTTGTCGAATTGTGACACTTTAGTTTCCTTCTCCAAGTATGCACATGATAAATTTGTTGCTGAAAATCCATAAATATATAGAATAGCGTCTAAAACAGCCACCTCTAGAATTTTCAATTCATTCCCTTCATCAACAACTGTGATTTTACTGAAAATCTCAGAGGCACTGCTCAAAGGTGTTGCGCAATTTATACAGTGGTCTGTGGCCATTGCTCCATTTTCTTCAATATATTCCGAGCAGTTTTTTTTTCAGTTTTTTTGAGAGCGGTGGTAACTGCCACTGTTGAGGAGGGGCTTGACAGAAGTATTGCAATTGATGTTCAACAGTTCAACCGCGTCAGCAAAGTTCTAAAAATAACCTATTAAAAAGAAAAAATGTAAATAATAACGTTATGCCACTGACTATGATGATGAGATAATTATTCAGCTAATCTCTAATTCTCATCTATTTGGAGCTAATAGCAACCGTTTGTCACAAGTGACAGGAAAGTTAAGGCAAGGAACTTCTGGGGTCAAAGTTTTACAGTATTTCGATGCAAATATCTTGAAGTCACAACTTCAGTTCCCTTTTTGGTTGTCCAGGAAATTGAAATTTTAGTACACAAAATGTCGATGTTTTGTATATACCTTCTTTTTTATTTTCTAAAAGAAAATCGAAATTGCGAGTCCTTCAATTGTAGGATTTTTTTGAAACCTATTTAGACATTTTGGACCTTTTCTGAACCTATTTCGGCAATTAAAAATTTTTTAGTATTCCATGTAAAAATATAAAATTGAATGAATTATTGACTGCATTAATGCATCTCATTTTCGATCGCAATAATTATTTTACCTGTTTGGAACATTTAAAATGTGTACAAGACAGGAAACAAAATATGCGCGCAGTATAGCCTGTTCATATGGAAAACTCGTACCGACTCTGATCTGTTCTCTGTACGAAAAAAAGGCAACTCCTGCTCCTACTTAAATACTTGATCTCTAGAGAATTTTGTACAAAAAAGGTCACCCGAAAGGGGTAACGGGAGAACGGAACCGGACCATACAGAATACAGGACCCGTTTCCCGACCATACGGGACCCAGCCATTATTCCTCCCGACCAGAAGGTGAAGCCGTGGAATTTTAGTTAAGCGGCGGCGTGAGTCTCCCTGAAAAAATAATATCTTATGACTATTTTAACAGTAATTTAGTTCCCTATTTTCTAAATAATGTTAGGTAATTTATTTCATTTTGCGCAATGAACATTGAATTGTTCGATTGCCAAAAATATTCAGTTATTTAAAATTTGTTAGATTTTTACATCGCTGCATTTGGAAATCCCTTTATCTCTTTAGGCTTCAAACAGAGACCGCATGCTTTGCAGTTACTTTTGCCCCCAGTTTCATCGGATTTTCATACTTAAAAGAAAATGTACCTCTAAAATTACTAGCCATAATTCGTTAGACGAATTATTTTCTGTGTGCCAACATTCATGCCGAATTGGTAAGAGTTGGTGGATAATAATTATGAAATGTCAATATCTAAAAAATGCCTGAAATTGTGTCTGTAATATTGCCGAACAGTGAAGTAACAATTGGATTTTTATGCGTTTTTCTTGTCGACGTTCCAACTGTTAAAAATTATAGACGACTATTGTATTGTATTAGCACTAACAAATGATAACCACTATGTCTGTATTTTGCGCGTCAAGTGTTATATATGAAAACAAAGAATAGGCTGTTTAAACCAAGCAAGGCTGATAATTTTTCCAGCTTTTATTCAAACCATGATATCACATTATTATATTAAACGTAACCGGATAAAACTAATTAAAATACAACATTTTGAATTCTCAAAATACAAAATGCATTTGAAATTCATGTCATTTCAAAATACAATATAATATATGATTCAGTATAATTTATGCTTCAGTAACAGTAAGATACATATTTTGTTAATACCTTTACTAATATTATTTGACCGAACTATTTCTTCAATTGTCATTTTGCGTTCATTTAACTTTATCCTTCCATTTTAACCGCAGTAATTTTGTCTCTGATTTCAATTTGAAATGTTTGGAACTTCTTCTGTAGTCTTATTATCTGATCAAAAATGTGTTTACCATGTTCGATCAATACGGAACATGAATCACAGCAACTGATCCACGAACAAGGATCTCCATATTCTTTTAAAAATGTGCAAGAGACGTCTTGAGATATTTCCAATATAATTCTTCAAGAACAGAATTTTCAACTGACTTCCCAAAGGATCACCTTATTTTAAAAACAAAACAATGGGCATTGTTAGCATATTTAGAAAAGTACAATACTATAAATACTTGTTGAATAATTTTACTTTGTCTTTAAGGCAACTTCAGTTCGATGCAGTCAATAAATATATATATTAACGCATCATCATAATTACACATGCAATAACCAAATTTTATGGCTCAAATGTGTATACTTTTTACCTTGCGAGTTATTGAATCCTACTTGTGATTTTTCGGAAGATACTTGCTCATTTCTTGAAATGTTGTTGCCACATAACAAACAATTTTTATGGTCCATGAAAGTTCTCAAAATATAATATTATTATTATGATCAATTAAATCGTTGATAGAAGTCAATAAAGTTGCTCAGTCTGATGAGCGTAGGTCAGCTGAGTATGCAAGCTCTTCATGGAGATTTGTAAAGCGAATATCATTTTATATTTATTTATATTCATTTAATTTTAGTTCAGATCGTATGTATTCATCTTCAGAACTGTGCCAAAGGTTGTTTTTTAATATTAAGGAAACATTACTTAGGGTCCCGTTTCGGATAAAGCTAAAATCAAATATTTTATTGAAACTGATCCTTATAAATTCAAGACAATGATGTAAAACTTCATTGGTTCGGAATAAGAAAATTTTTGAACAATTGGTTGTAAGTGGTAAATATTATGCTCTAGGGCGAAAAAGGGATAATGGATGAAATAGATTTATTCATGAACCTTTTGAATTGATGATCATTATTGTGATAAGTACGCTTCAAAATTCTCATTTTCGGCTATAATATTGATCTAACCATATATTTTAGAAATTATAAATTCTCGCATTGAGTGCCAAACATAAATCAAGTTCCACAACCGCAGTAATTGTAGTATTAATAAGGATGAAATTAATAGCTGCAATATTGGAATTAAATTAAGCTCTCTTGTGAGTTTTAGCGCTGCACTGTGTATTACTATTGTCAAATAACCTTTCCTCTTGCCCTTTTTAAGCTGATAAGGAAAACAAAGGATGACGTCACTTTTCTCCTCACACTTCAGCAGGCTCCCATTGTTTTCTCGTATAGCTTGACTGGGCAGGCATTCAAGAGCCTCCTACTGGGGAGCCTACTGAAGCGTGAGGAGAAAAGTGACGTCATCCTTTGTTTTCCTTATCAGCTTAAAAAGGGCAAGAGGAAAGGTTATTTGGCAATAGTAATAAGTGTCGGGCTTTTTAGAATTTTGGTACTCTTCTACGGAAAGTGAGCTTATAATTTGTAAAAATATAAGGTCATATCAATATTAGAGCCAAAAAAACGAAAAGTACGCGTATTACATATTGCCTGAAAGTACCAGTAATCCGTGACTAACACATATTTATCTATATGATTCATTTATAAAGGCATCTTTTCCAGTATTTACTCAAAATAGATACTGTTCATGAATTCGCAAATATAATTGTAATTTGTAAACCTATTGTATTTAGCAAATACAAATACATGATTGTTTTACTCCATTTTTTTATAACCTGAACTATTTACCAAATGATTATCATTTATATGTTGACAGTAGCACATGATATTTTACAATGTGCAGTTTTAACTTCAACTTTCGCTTTCTTCGCTTCACAGTGCTCCCACTTCCAAAAATGAATTTTCAAAAGCGACAAAAATATTGGAAATCCAATACACAGCATCTTGAAAGGTTTTTTTGCAGACTTTTTCCCTCACTGAAATCAACGTGTAAACGTTTTAAAATAAATATCAATTAGTAAAGTTTGACTTCTACGGTGTGTTGATTTTGTTTTGGTTTAAAAGTAAATATTTGCTTAATTTCTCATCATGTTATGATCCTTAGAGTAATTGCTAATGAACATTTACATCTAACTGACTAAACTAATTGAAGCAATCAAGATGGCTGTCTTTTCCGATTTTATGTCCGGTGCAAGTACTCAGCTGTAGTGATCTGTAAATTATTACAAACGAAATTTCAGAACAGTGATAGGCAGTTGTACATTATTACACATACAAGTAAATATTCACAACATATCACATTTTTAATAACATCAGTGCATATAAATCTTAATTATCAAACTTACTTTGAAAACAAATAACTTCCACTGGAAAATGTTTGTGCTTGTTGCTATTTACAATTTTATCCGTTACTGTCCGGAACTGGTTAAGATAATATTTATGCATCAATGTTTGAAATAGGAGCAAAATTCTGTAAGTTTTGTATGAAATGGAATTTCTATTTAATGTACTGCAATAGAAATTTGATATTGGACTGCCAATCTTTAAGAAATTGAATTTTGTAAATATTGCATAATACAACAAGCGTTTTAGTTTTGCTGAAGAGATCTTCCAATTTATTTACAAAGGCGGAATTAGACATTTTAATTGCCAAACCCTTCAAGCGACTTCGTGGTGCTTAATTACAACTGACTAAATAATTTTGCTTGAGTAAATTAATATAGGCAGCTTTAAAGTCGCAAATGAAATAAATGTCCACTTTGTTTAATTACTCTCCGATCTGGTCATGTTACCCAACATAACAGAATCGTTTAATTTTAGTTCGTTTAATAATGATCCCCAGTCTTAGCATTAGTGTTGACTAATGTTGACTTTGTAAATATGTACTAAAGAATCATAAGCGGATTCATTCCAATTTTCAACAGTTAACGCAGTCTACAAATAAGTGTTTTAATGGAATTTTACATTGCTGCAACTTCGTATTTCAGAGAATTAAAATATTTAGAAAGCATTTACTATTCTGCCAGCAGATTTATGATGCCAAATTAAAGAGACGTAAATTAAGCATTACAACTATAGCTCTGCTACTTCTGCTTTTCAAGAAAGTTTTAAATAATTGGTGGTAAGGAAAGCTTTAATAAACTTACATGGGAAAGGAGGATACTTTCGGAACTTCGGACAAGTTGATTTGTTTGTCTTGTCAATAAAGAAATCATAAATGCTTGCTGCTGCTGTCAGCATCTGCGATGACACTAGTCAGAAATTGCATTTGGTCCAAGGTTTCGACTCGAAAATCTAAAGGTGGAAAAAGTCCCAATTTCCCAGTGGGAAAGGGGGAAAACAAAATATTAAGTTTCCTTCGTATAAACTGCAACTAGGAATTTTTGCCGTCTTAAAACAATATACCTTTGCATACGTATATAATTTTCATATATTGCGTTTTAAACAAATTTTGTATATAAATAAATAATGTATAAAGTGATTTTTCGTCTCGTTAAATTATAATTCAATGGTTACGTATGTTATAAAAATTGTAAACAGAGTCTATTTTGAAACATGCAGTGATAAACAGCATCATAAAATAAAGTCTACAAGATTATTCAGCAAACTTTTAACAGTCCACAAACCATGCTATTATTTATTGTCATATAGTAATTTCATTTGTCTTTATAATTTAAAGTATTTAGGAAACATGGGCTTAAAACACACTTTGAATATTTACATGGTGTCCCACTGCTTGTAAAGGTAAAATGAAATTCAAGGGAAATTAATAAATGCATATAGGGCAATTAATTTTAATAACTCCAAAGTCCATCCTTCAAGACAGAATATAAATAAAACTTACTACGGCGGGTTGGGTACGTTATCAACGTAATTCATCTAATAAACCAACATGCCAAATAGTGTAACCATTTACGTAAAATGCATATTTGCTTATGGTCAGTTTTCTAAATTCCAATTATTAGTCTCCAACATCCTTCGTAATAGTTGCCAGATTTAAATTATAATCCATTAGTTCCAACTGATGGTAGTCTGCTCTTGTCAGGAAATGAAATTTAATACTCAGCCTTCTACAACTCCAACGTCGTAATTTGATTTTCAATTTCCCTAAATAAATTATCAGTTTTTGGTGGTATAATATATGCACGGTTGTTATATGTGGTGATATAATATTAAAGTCTTTGCTTTCTACTAGTTCTAAATGAAAACTGAAAGCAGTCACACATTGTCATCATTCTAATTTCAGCACTCCATTGAAACACAGGAAACGAATTTTAGTGCCATCAAATTCTGCCAAGGAAAATATACTGGGCCCGATTCCGCTTTTTGCCGTTCTTGCGTCAATCAGATAATTCACTATCAGTTTGGTACAAAAATTATTTGCTCAACAATTTTTCTACCTTAATTTATTATTATAAAAAGGAATTATACGCTGTTGCTCAAAAAGTAAGCAAATGCCTTATTTACAATTTAGATAGTTGTTTTAAAATATTTACATTATGATAATTGGTTATCAAAATTTGGGCGATACAAACAAACAAAAATTATTTTATAATTTTGCCTATTAATTTTCCGTCATAATAAATCACTTTATTACAATTTTTAGTTTGGGTGTATGGGTCGTATTCATATACTTATTTTCAGTGATGGGCAAAATACATGTAGGCATTTTAAATACTTTTTGTATTTTATATTTTTAGAAAAAAGTATTTTATATTTTAAGCATTTTCGGCATTTTTCAAAATATTTTTTACAAAATATTTTATAATAAACCTAAATAATGCATGAAAACTATATTATATTTTCGATGAGCCAAAAATTTTATTTTGTTTTTTCCGGGAAAATTTGTTTTGAATACATTAATTTTGTCTTTTAAGCAATTTCGTATTTTGAGCAAAATATTTTCAAAGCTTATTTTAAAATTCAAAGTAACAGGGAATTAAAGAAAAAGAATGGACGTAGGAGTATTACATTACTAATACTAATATTAGTAATAGACCTATCTATATCAATTAGTAAAGTAATTACAAGAACTGATGCTATAGAAACTATCTATCTATACTATCACATCAAACCTAATTATCTGATAATTCAGCTACAAATATAAATTGTTACAAACAATTATTTTCTGCGTTCTCATAAACCGAATATTCCCATTACAGTTACATAATGTAACATTATTTTTATCGAACTATACTATCTGTCATGTTTATATTAGGACATTATTAAGTATATACTACCAACACATTGAAATCTCTGACAGTCACCCGCACACAGTGTGGAACAACTTCAGTGTATTTTTCAACATCGAATTTCAGATATCCAGAAATTCCTTTTTCAACCGAAATATTTGTCAGAAAAAATTGACGAAGATTATATGGACTTTGAGCATTTAATACAATTCATTGTCTTTTCTTGTGCATTTAGATAACGTGAACTAACAAGTGACAGAGCCCTGTCCAACTGTTTCCATTCGGTGTCTAGCAGTTTGCAAGTTAGTTGGTTGTAAGTTATTAACTATAGCAGATGTTTTGCAGTTAGTGATAGAGTTTATTAAAGTCCACAATTTTGATAATACATTAATGGTTCAGATGGACGTCATAGGGCTCACATCACAATAATAAAAAAAACTAACGGCAAGCCGTAACAGAAAGCTCGCCTTAGTAAGACTACCCTGTATACAATTTTGAAGGAAAATGTACACACACAAAGGCCGTGCCACATTTGCCAACTTAAATAGAAAATCAACTCGGAGGGGTAACAATTTTCTGAATAATTAAAAGCAGTATTAAATAATATTTTGTATTACTGGTTAATTTGGCATTTGATTTGTGAGTAAAAAAACAATATTTTATATCATTTAATTATTAAACGTTTTATAAACACGTACGAATTATATGGTGATTGGATAGTATAGAAGCACTTTTTCTATTTTTGCACTGCATTTTAACATTTGGTGAAAACAGCAATCATTTTATGAAACCAAAACGTAGTAGAAGTAGTGTTTTTCATTTTATACTGTCAGAAAATGAGTTTTTAAAATAATTGAGCTAGTTAGAAACAGTTTAATTTTAGCAATATTCACATGCTTTACTGATATTTTTTAAATAAATTCAATTAAATTTGTTTTTGCTATAAAATGTGCTATAAACTAGAAATGGTTTTTCTAAAATATATCCCCGTTTTTGGTGAAATAGAAACAGTTTTAAAAAAATCTAATTGTTTACTATAAAATCATTTTATTATCACAGTTCAGATAAAAAGGAAACAGTAAAATATATTTTGAGTGACATGACTATAAAAATAAACAATAACTAAGAGCGCGTTATCTCGGTAACCTGAGAACCAATTGCGCTCATTTTTAAAAGGGTTCGTCACGGGCCCTATGCAATGTTTAAGCATTATTTGGCCAACTTCCGTTCGATAGTTATCGTGCTAACGGACAAACGGACAGACTGTGTGATTCTATACGCTCTTCGAAGGCGAGCTAACAGTGGACCTTAATAACTCCCATTGGAAAAATAATTAATTTAATTTTCAGTACAAGTCAATCGTCATCGCAAAAATTGCATCACCATCTAACGGGCTCAGCACCTGTATTCCACCATGTGTCGACAGCAGGCAGATCGCTAGTAGAGAAAATGCTCGACATTATTTTACAGTTCAAATTTGTTGGTGATAATGCTTTTTTTGGCCCATCCTATTATTTTTAGAGATTGCCATAAATGGCAAAATAATAAGTATAAATAATAATGTATCAATAGTAAATTAGTAACCAAGAGTTAATATATAGGGAATCCAAGTAACACAAATGACAGGATTTATAATAATCGGTTTGTGGGTGAAATAGAAGCAAAAATGTAGGCATTCGAATCTATAATTGGAGGATAAAGTCATTTTAAAATGTAACATTATTTATCACCAACTTTGTAATGTTCTACATCAGTTTCATTCAACTATATCGCACAATCTGGGATGATTTTGAGCACCAGCACATGCTCAAAGGTACCCCACATTATTGCACACACCAACCCAATATAAATAGAACGAGCGCTGGTCCAGAAGATGAATTAATGATTTGGTTCCATCAACTTACTGTCTTTCTACACTTATGTAGGACGTATGCAGTCTACACATACATTATAACATTAGTGTTTATAAGTTCCTGTTGATTGGGTTCGGACCACATCACCAAAGGCCGGATGCAGAAATAAATTTCGAAGCCAGATGGATTTTATTGCAGTATTTTTGATTGCTAAATTTCGCGCATATATATCGCGAAAATTTTTCCGCTTAAGGCTAAAAATGGATAATAAATACCTTTTTTCGTCCCAAGCGCAAGCGTGGAAAATTATGAGCATTTTTTCAAAAATATTCTTTTTTCTCAGCATTTCGGCTGTCATTTTATTTGGGCCCCTCAAGCCCCCCCCCTCTGGATCCTTCCTTGGACATCACAGGCTAGTTATTTTAGCATATAAATTGAAAACATGCAGTTAATTCTGTTTTGAGTAGCACAATGGTAATGTGTCGCTCCCTTAATGCATATAACGCTTTACAATTTCTTGAATATTTAACATACTTTGTCGGAGTTGCTCCTAATCTAGAAGTAAATGAAAAGGATAAAATTTATAAACGCTGACCTATGCTTTGCTGACGATGCATATCTGAGTAAACTATCTGTAGCTATAGGGATTAACAGTATACTGCAACTGCCACTGCTGTATCACGAGAAAAGAAGTTTTTACTTCATTTATAAACATTAGAAATATTATAATTTTTACTGTGATCAAACAATTTACTTTAATCTATTTTCATTCTTCAACTTTCCAATAATAGCAAAATAAGTTTTGGTTAAGGGGGTTTAAAAAGTTAGGAAAATCTTCAAATTGCAATAAAAGGCCGTTTAAATAGCTACAAAAAAGCTTTTCTTACCAAGGATGTAGGTATTGAATGGTTCAATTTATCTACCGTCATTAAGACCAATAAAACGATGATAGTAAGATTCCTCCTTCTAGAGACATAATTGTTATTAGAGAAACAGGAGCGAGACGGACTGTAACTACCCCGTACTACATTCATTTTTGTCGTTGCGTATAATCTTCAATGGAAAAGTTTATTTAACTACCTACTAAATCTCTGTTTAAACTATTTCTATAACTTACTTAATTCATATGAAATTGGTGATGTACATAGCTATCGTGACTGGGAAATAGCCAATTACTCAAATATAATAAACTGTTGTAAACAGGCTGTAGCAATGTAGCAGTAATTTACTTATATATAAAATATGAAAACGAAATTCTAAAGTTGAATTTTAAGAAAAGTGGGCGTGGTAGGGGGTGTAGTGGGTGGGGCGATTTGGTCCATTTTTCTGGATTTTGTTATTGAGTTGTCACATGACTGAACACTGAAAACAGAATTCAAAAAAGTTGAATTTTAAGAAAAGTGGGCGGGGTAGGGGGTGGAGAGGGTTTTCGTTCATTTTTCTGGGTTTTTTATTGAGTGGTCAGATGACTCAATACCGAAAACAGAATTCAAAAAAGTTGACTAGAAATATGAAAAAAATGGGCTCAGAT
>JAAAYG020039228.1:0-13374 GCA_009936455.2 Tomocerus minor
CGAATCCTATTATATTTAATTATTTTCTTGTAGATTAGATGTATAAACAAAAGGCAGTGTTACCCTTTCACAATGTCATAATTCAATTGCTACCATTTCGTTGCCTTTCCGTGATCCACACAAAATTGACATTAATTGTGCAGATAATTACGAGAAATGTAATATTCGGTTGTAATGATAGCCTCTGAATATAGAAACCGTTATTGCCTATATCATCTTTACATTAAATCTACATTTTCTTTAGCGCTTTGCTTAAAAAATAATATGGTAAACACGTTAAAGACTGATTCGCAATGCATGCAGTTACCTATAATGTATAAAACGTGTCCCTGTTGATAGAACGTTTATGATCATTGTCAATTTAATTGCCATGAACTGTCAATTCATCAACCAGGGTACAATTTTTTCCTTTTTTACATCAAAGCAAAATATCAATGAAACTGAAATGTTCACTTCAATAATCTTCAACTAAGACAAAAACAATCAGTAAAAGTGATTGGTTTAAGGAGTGCGTGGTTGTAACTTTGCAAAATCCTGATTTAATCAAAACGGCTAAGAGTAGCGAAATGCACAGTTTTGAAATTGCCCCATTTTTTTCGAGGGCACCTTGAGCAACATTTCCAAAATTAAAACTCCATATTACAAAAATTTGGCTTTTGTGGTGGGGCAATAATGAATTAGAAAAACGTGTTTTCAATTTTCTGGCACACTCAGAAGAAGACAGTTGTGACTTTCAGCTCAAGGTTCCCGCCTCCAGTTGTTTCCCTACTTTTTTTGATATTTTTTGCAACTCTACGTTTTCTCAAAATGTCGGAATCAGGATTTTGGGATTTTGCACCAGAAAAGCCTGGAACGACAGTGCAGTAGCAGGAAGTAAAATGTAACGTGGATGGACAATGACTGTACGCTGTTAAACTCCACTCTCTTTAGTGTGTGTTGTGAAGTAGGCTTTATTAAGTAGCGGTAGCTACTTAATAGGAATGTCGTGTCTGTCCGTCTGAAAGCACGATAACTGTGCAAATGTGTCCTTGGGGTCCCAGCGAAGAGCTGTATAGAAAATGGGGTCAATCGGATGACCCCATGACCTTTTATAGTAAAGCATTGTTATGATAGCACTAACAATCCAAGAGAACCAGACTATGTCGGAATGATGTCAGCAATCCCAGAAAACCAGACGCGGTCAGAATGATTTCAACAATCCCAGGGAACCAGACTATGTCGGAATGATGGCAACAATTCCAGAGAACCAGAATACGTAGGATTAATGTCTTTTTCACTGTAAATCATGCGGTTTTAGCCGTTAATCATGTGTATTTCACCGTAAATCAACCACCGCTACTTAGAGTCGTTTTTAAAATGGTTTACGTTATTAATTTGTACTCACACCAATATTTTTAAACTTTATCTCAATGATCTACCATCTCAAAATCCCCACTACTTAATATGAAAAGCTAAAACATGGAATTCTAGTTTTAATCATTAAGTATTGTCTTAATGTTATTTATTATTTATTAAACCTAACACAAGATTCAATATGTTTAACTATTTGTTTTTCTACTGTTTGTTTGACGAACAAGGTATAACTGATTTAAAAAGCCACTTTTTGCAAGTTAGGAAAATAGCAAATAATTATGACTTTATTCTTTGTTCCCTGTCATTGTCATATTATCGAAACTAAAACCGACTTCCATGTTTGTGTAAGTTCCCTTCCCAACATGAGTATAAAAACGAATCTAACTTATACTCTGTTCGTCATCGCTTCATGGAACTGGTATGCAAAATTATATCTCGCCTAAGCAAACTTAGACGAAAATCTCAATGGATCATTCTTATACTTTTCATAGAAATCATTACTATTATTTCCTCTTATTTTTCATCAAAACTACATTTGAAAAAGAACCTCTCGACTTTCTGCAATCAACAATAGAAAATTTGAATTCTCGTTTCGAGGGATCATGCACTCAAGTACTTGTAACAAACCAGAAATTCTACTTTAATCCTCGTTTAGAAATTTTGGTAAAGAGCCTTTGGCTAGAAAAATATCTTGTAAAGTACAACGATTTTCCGAAGGTGATTTTATCAAACGACATTCCCGTTTTGCTCAAACATCCTTCTTACAGAGCACCGAAAGATTACATACCGTATCTCCTTAGCTCTTCAAATTCTACAAAGCGATTTACTTCAAACTGCATCCTCAATTTTATTCTGGACGAAAGTGTTTTTCAACATCCGAAACTTATGCCTGGCGTAATTGTATTTTCCAAGTCAGGCTGGAACATGAAAACAACAACAGATCATTTTATATTTCTACCTGAGAAAGAAAATATTAATGAACACATGAATTTTTTAACTGGTAATTTTGGTGGAAAAATTCGAGAGAAAATATCATATTCTTTGGATACGATTTCTAACGCTAACCCAAAGGTGCACTACTAAAATTTTTCAATGAATTTTCTAAAATCTTTTTCTGAACTCCCTTTTAATGCTGAATTCTATTCACAGGAAATTAATCGAACGTTTTTCACTTTGAAGAAAACTCCTTTGAATTTAAAAGGAAGGGAACTGCGAGCAGCAACGATTGCAGTCCCTGCCGTTTTGGAATCGAAGACTGAAAACGGATTCCGAAGTGGACGAGGAATTTTTTACGAATACATTTTGAACATGGAAGAAAAATTCAACTGTTCATTAGAATATTTTAAAGTGCCGGGTACAGGGACATTTTCTAATGTCAACGGAACTTGGAAATGGACCGGTGTCATTGGAGCTACTTTGGAAAATAATTACGATATGAATCTGATAACAGCAATAACAGAAGAAAGACTTCAAATTATTGACGTGAGTGCCCCCATTACAAAACAGTACTTGACATTCAAAATTAAAATTCCCAATTATTCCATTTCGTGGTTGGCGCCTGTGAAACCATTCAACAATTTTGTTTGGCTCTGGATTGGAATTTCCTTTGTTTCTTTTTCCCTTGTTTTTATATCAAAGAAACTTCTTAGAAAAGTGGTTTATATTAGAATTTCTGATGTTCTTTTCGAATTGTACAAGACAATGTTGTCGCAAAATGTACAACTACTCCCAAAACTTGGTTATTGTCTTGTTGGATTTGTTCTGATTTTTTCGATGCTGATTTCTACTTGCTATAATTCAAAACTTGTGGGCGTTCTAACTTTTCCTGTTGTTCACTATCCGAAAACCCTTGGAGAATTAAATTCTTCGAAAGAGTATAAAGTTTACGGTGTTAATTACGGCAGTATAGGAGGTCGAGCGTTAAGGCAAAGTTACAGCGCTATCATGAAAAGGATGATATATGTTTCACAATTTGAATGCAACAAGAATATCTTGCAAGTGGAAAAATCTGTGTGCATAGATTACAACCATGCAAATAATTACCGTTGGCAAAAGAATTTTACCATCAGTTCTGCTCATCATTTGGCAGACAAAGTTTATGAATTTGCACAATCCCCTATAATTGTAGATGTGTCTGTAACCTTTCCAAAGGATTGGATTTACTCCCGGGAGTTTATTAGCCATACGCAAGTATTATTTGAAACAGGAATCCTTGAGTATTGGAAAGATCGCGACGGAAGAAAAGTTAAGCAGGTAGGAATTCAGTACTTAAAAACAGAGAAATCGACGAAAGCTGAAAATCTCAAGGAACTACTTAAAAAGTTATATGAAGGCAATAGCACAACTTTCAAAATGCATCATATAGTCGCTGTGCTAGCTGGGTGGGTATTACTTCTAATATTTTCATCCGTTGTGTTTGCATTTGAATACGGAATTAAAATTTTTATGACAAAAACGACAGCAATACACATTGGTTAAATAAACTCAAAAGGTAACTGTAATTATGGTTACCTATATACACAGAACTAGAATAGAAGAAGAGAAACCGACTGCGCCCATATAATTAGTTGTAATTTGACGCCCAAATTGCAGCTATATACCCAGAGAATCTTAAATTCTCAACCCTTGCCAGATGAATTTCTTGGCCTGGCAATACGTCCCTCATTTTCAGAATCCGAAGCTGTTTTTCTTGATAAACTCGAAGTAACTAAAAGACTATCAATTCATGCATACATAAGCGATCCTTAGATAATTGTTGTGAAACTGATAATAAAACAGAGTATACTAGCACCAGAATCATCGTTACACAATTTATTTTATACATATTCAGTAGCTGATTCGATAGTATCGGCTTAAATCGGGTATCTATCTATATACGCATCATATGCAGCATATACGTCATATACCTCCCTGGTTTGATATTTAAATCCAACTGCCATTCCGAAACATGGACTTTTGTGAATAAAATACAATGTTTTATTTTTGAAGAATGTTGTCCATTGACAATTGAATCTTTTGAAAATACTAATATACAAATATGAAATAATTTTAGTTAGCTACAAATTAGAAAGAGAAACGGAATGACATGTAAGCCATAAATTAAGAAGTGAGGTGAGCTGAGAGGAAGGCTTGACATTGACATGCTTTCGGTGATTCCAGAATAAAGGCTTAATATATAGAGCAATCAAATAAACATTTTTG
This sequence comes from Tomocerus minor, assembly GCA_009936455.2. Classification (NCBI taxonomy): domain Eukaryota; kingdom Metazoa; phylum Arthropoda; class Collembola; order Entomobryomorpha; family Tomoceridae; genus Tomocerus; species Tomocerus minor. The sequence goes on from JAAAYG020039228.1 coordinate 4,555, forward strand.
AAGTGGCAGGATGCGAAAGGTTTTTCCACCAGCGCTGAATCAGCCAAATGCTGTGCCCAGCAAGCAAGACGAGTAAAGTCACGTGATCTATTGTTCTCCCTAATCCCATTATCTTTCCGGTTGAAACTCTTTGGTGACAATGGTAATTAAAGACAAAGTTTCATAAATCAGAAACCTGTACCCTAGAGAATTTCTCTCTTTCTTTGACGGCTTTTGCACTTTTTTGTACGTTTCACCAAGCTACTGGCTGAATCTGGATTGGAAAATTTTGCATTTTAAATTACACTCAATGTTACGGCGGCAAAGTAACATACAGTATTCTTACGGGGAACTTTAATAATTCCTGTGGCAAGGTATAATGTCTCACAAAATATTGTCATGTACACCTTAATGTAGAACTTTTTTGCTGTACATGATATTTCCTAGAATATTCCAATCCGCATAATTTTAATTTCTTATATAGTGATAAAATTTTATAAAAATCTAACCATTATTTGGTACACCTCACCGTTAGTTTGGTTAGAAAAGTTTATTTTTTCGTGAATTTCCTGGGAAAATAATTAAGAATCCCGGAAAAAAATTTCCGGTGAATTCCCAGGACGGATTTCCTTTTAGCTACGAGTGTTACTTACCTACATATTATAATATGAAGCTATGCGTGTAGTGTGATATGAACTATGGTACTTGTGGAAAGCGGTCTTTTGTTTTAACATTTTTAATTTAATTTTATAATTGTCAATTTCAAATATAAAATAATTCGCAAAGGCTCATGATTCATTTCTTGTGATTCATTTATCTTATTACAAATATAATTTAATACTCGATATTTTTGTATCCATTTTATTAAATCAGTATTTGTACTTACTATTCCACAATTTTGAAACGCATTGTAGACCACGGCATGAAAAGGAAAACTTTTTGTCTTTTTGCTTGCCTTTTTGCTTGCCTTTTTGCCTATCAAAATAAGCAAAAGAGCGCCTTTTTGACTTTTGCCCTTTTGCCTTAAAATTGGACGATGCGAACACCCAAGAACACATGTTTTTCCAGTAAATTACATACCAGTTACTGTCCAAATTGAAAGCAAAATGTACGGAAATGCAGGGAAAACAGCAATTAGCAATATTTTATTGACTGAAACCGAATTTTAGTTACAGTAACAATTGGATCTTTAGTTCCATGAACATTATAGATGGAGGTAGCTACTGCAAAAGGCCAAAAAGTCAAAAAGGCGCCTTTTTGTTTTTTCCTCCCAAAAAGGCAGCCTTTTTCATGCCCTATTGTAGGTACAATACATACGCATGCTCCTAATAAGTACCTTATAATCAAAGACGTCATTCACTTTTATTCATTCAATTACCATTACCATTCATTCACGTCATTCCTTGAAAGTTGAACTTGTACATGAGTAGGGTGTTTTAATATACACATAACATACATAGCATTGCAGTATGAGTATAAGATCAGTGTTTGACTAGCCACTGGCTACGGGCTATAATGTTAATGGTTTAAATGGACTAGTGGCTGGCTAAAATCATTTTTGACGTTTGTCTAAATTTATTTTTCATCGTATTTTGCCCTTGACCATTTGGTCACTAGGCCAATTTAGCTGGCTATAATGGCCAAGTGGCTGGCTAAAGTCTTAGAAAGAAAGTCGGTTAATATCAGGGTTGACGTGGAGGAAATGAAGGGGTAGGATAAAATTGGTTTTATCCACTTCAATTTCATCCAGGTGGATAGTGGATGGATGAAATTAAATTTATTTTAGTATGAATGGAATTGCCTAAACTATTATCGTGCATTACTTCGAATTTATAATATTTATTTTGTATTTCTGCTTAAAGGGTGCAACATAAAATTATAGCATTGTGTCTTTTTACAAATTTGGGATGCAGAATAGTTCAATACAAGAGTACTACATGCCTAAGTGAAGAAAGTAATGCGGAATTTCTTACATAGCGTTATTCATTTACATGAACATACACTTAATATATGCGTTATAGTAAGTGCTTGGCATTACTAAAACTGTCAATTGGGAGATATCATTAGTCCATATGCATAAGGAATCGAATAAAACTGATTTCAATGCTCAAGGTCAAATGGATTAAAATCATAAGTAAAATTCCCCATTTATAGCAAGGGAATCTCTAAGACTGGGAATTTCTTCAGTGTAAAATTGCACCATTTCACCGTGAACATTGAAATTAGGTTTATTCGACTCATTATGAAAGTCCATGTCAGATATGTATGCTTAGATACGCATTTTTTTGAAATGACGAGTACTTAATACACGTATTAAGCGTAGGTATATCCATTTATATGAATTACTGCATTGAAATGATCTTTCATATTTATTTGAATTCAATCCTAATTACCTACTTACTATACTATCACAGATTATTTGTATGAAGATGGAAAACAGAACTTAAAATAACGACGAAGAAACAAGTTATGAAATATTCACATTCATATATAAAAGAAACCTTCCCATGCATCGTAACAAATAAATAATCTGTGACTGATAGTATAATAAAGTCTAATTTTAAATTAATGCTGACGAATTCATTTTATAGCTTGACCGATCACGAAATGCAAATAACTTGTATAACAAAGTATTGAATTTTAGCTGAAGGTATACCATTTCCACTATTATTCGATAGTTTAAGCTTTTCGCATATACTACCTAATGAAATTGGGATTATAAATAATAATTTAGAATTTTGTGAATATTTTGTTGAAGTTTGCAACTTTAGATTAAGCAAAATGAAACGAGACATAAAGTTGATGGTATGTGCATAGTGGCAAAGTGAAACTTGGTAAAGTGATACTACAGAGATGTAAGACATGTACAAAGACATGTACTATCCACTGTTATTTTGTCCAATTTCATCCATTTTATCCAATGGATGGATGAAATTCCATTTTGGTGTACAATATACAACATTGGTTAATATTGAACACTACGTAGGATATAGGACGAGAATTCTGCAAAAAGAATATTAGATATAATAAGAAGAGCACATGCCCTACTGATACAATCGAAATTGGATGAAAAATTAAAAAAAAAATGAAATAAAGTATTCAATATTATTGTTACAACTAGTTTTTCAACATAAGCAGTTACGTAGGGAACTATAGTTGTCCTAATGCAATGGAGACAAAATGTTTAAATATACAATGGGAAGTGGCCATGTACGACGATGAATATGATAAAAGAAATTGATTTAGCCTTCTCGATGTAAATAGTAAAGTTAAAAAAATCGTTCAGGAATCGATTAAATGTCTACTTCCACCAAGTCGGCCATCCAACCATACATATGCATAGTCATATTTTAACTTTACTTTATGTAACGATTAACATAGACTTTCCAAAATTAGTTCAATGCTAAAGCCAAGCCCCGGGTAGAGATTAATTAGCGAAATATAATTTTGGGAAATTGCAAATGAATGAACGGTTTCTGTTCATGTATATGTTTATGAGATCTATAGGTTGTCGATTGTTCATATTCCCCAATGGACTGTTTGCAATTCGAATGTGAGGAGATAATTGTGGCTGCTATAAAATTAATTGCTGAAAATATTAGTTTAAGACTCAATCAATTTGTAGTTATCCCAAAGCAACTACGTATGTATGTTCAGTAATATTTTTACTATACGAATAGATACCTAGGTACAAAAATTATGGGAGCCACAAACTAAAAAGCAATATGATATTCTATCCATGTGATATTTATATTTATTTACATTGAATATATTATAAATATATACAGAAAATGAAATGGGTAGAATATGCGATACAAAACAAAAATATTAAACACATTGTTTGATTGATCCAAAAACATTTTAGTTCTTTTCAAATACTCAGTAGACCTTTGGAGGGATCTTTACCAGCAACATCATATTTATGGTGTGTGTGGCTACAACGTCAAGGTAGGTGAACGTAGTTGATTTCTTCATAAAGAAAAATGGTCCAATAACTAATCGCATGGGATGACAGCTTTTGACAAGTCTCCTAATGAGGGGTTGGGGACATAATTTCCATTCTTGAATGAAAAGCAGAGACTTCGTATTGACTAAAGCTAATGCAGGAACTATCACCTCACATAAAATCAATGTCACTAATGTCATAATAGGAAATCCCAAATAGGCCTTGAAGGGCATAATGTGGTACATTTTAAAGGTAGCAAAAGCAAATAATACAATGAGACACCCTGCGACGAACATTATTATTGGTGCGAAAGGGTAAAATAATAAATAATTGATATCCAAGCTCAAAACTATCCATGCTTTGTAGATGCGCATAGCAACTGCAGGATTGTTCCGAAAAAACATTTTTGATCTGAAATATGCCAAGGTGTTTGTTTTTCGAGCAGTAATCAAATTCATCCAGAAAACTAAAGTTACAGAGTAGATTAAAGCAGAATAGAGCAATAAGAGAACAGGATACCACAGGTGAATGATCGTGGTTATGAGTAAAGGTATGCTTACTATTCGAGTTATAAGAAAATCTATGCGAAGCAATTGAAGTAAGAAAACATAAGGGCTGAAATCCAAAATCACGAGTGATATTGAACCGAAAACCGCAGTCCCGGTTGCCATTACAGTTGCAAGTTTGAATAAAGTCCCAATAAATCGAATTTCTTCAAAATTCCAACTCTCCTGCCGATGTCTATATTTTTCTGATAAAAACGTTTGATATAATGATCAAAATTGAGACATTTCTGTTATGTCCTTGTTCATTTGTGAGTATTATTTAATTATTTTTAATTTCTGTCCAGAACTTGTAAACAATAATTTAAAAGATTTAATCTAAAAAAAATTACCGTAAAGTTTATTATCCAGCTTCAGAACGCAGTTTAGTACTGAACAAAAATGGTTTTTATTTAGAAATAAAAAACTATTGACGAACTGTGACAAGGAACAAACATCAGTTACCATTATAAAGAAGACGAGTTGCTCAGTGGAAAGGAAAGGCGTATATATTTGTAACGAAAGAACCCCTGAACATAATATGTTAATAATTATGCTATAAATGAAAAAAAATCCGCAAATTAATAATCTTTTTCTACTTGAATTTAATTTAATTTTCTGAGTGCGAGGACACCAGTCGAATACTGATGCATGAAATTTATCTAAAAAAATATAGGAAATGACTTCCAAGGATAAACTAATATCTTAGAAGCCATTTTGGAAACCAATAGGGATACTCGAAAAGAAGGCAACCTTTTTATCACTCAAACGTTTGAAACTGACTAAGAATTGAGCTACATAGTTAGCAACATTGGAAAATATAGCCCTCTAACAGTGTATCATAATCGCTTTTCTGAATCCTTTAACTTTACTGTTTTCCGTTCAGTATTAATGACTTAGTCTTATTGCTTTGTAATATAAAACCTTTCAATATTTCTAACTATCTATATAATTATATAGAATACATGTACTGACATTCCGTGTTCATTCGTGATATTCCAGAAATAAATGAACATTCCATGTCCATTTGCTTCTGGTTCGACATTATTCAATTATCATTATCTATAATTAAAATGGGCTGTGGAAAAAGTTGGAACGGAGGGTATTTTATGGCTGTTCGAAATGACCTTAAAGTATTCGCTTAAAATCATCATTCAGAAACGAAGTTTCTGTATGCAAGCATTAAAAATATAAAAATAAAGGCATCGGTTCCTCACGGCACAATTAGAATATTTGGCCCAAGAAATTTGAAGGTCACATAACCAATGTTTTTCAAATTTGAGTAATGTATTTATAGAAAGATCTTGCAGGAATGTATGATATATAGCAAAATTGATTCTCTGTGTATTTTAGCTTTTATTGTATAATCTAGAAATTACGAAATATTATTGGACTCCGCTCTCGGTATTAATCAGACTCAGCTTGTGAAATCCAGTAATTCAACATTTATTGGCGATATAATGCGATGGAATAGTGTGAACGTATTCTTATTTATGCCATACTTTATATTTATACATCTTTTAACGGAGGCATTAGGTAAAATATTTGATACAGTGAGATTTAGAAGTGTGAAAAAGCATTGTAATAATGAAAAGCCCTCCAGGATTCATCTTTCAACCCGATTTTCTCCAATTACAGAAAAAACCAGCATTTTAGAATGCTGGCACGGGCTCAGCTATCCCCTTTGCGATGTTCTAAAACGATTCAAGGTTTCGTGCTTTAAAAAAAAGATTTAATTTTATGATTTAATAGTTAATATTGAGTTTAAAACTTGTCATAAAACAAGTCACATTGACATCACAAGAGTGCAATTATCCGAAAAGAACTACAACTTAATGCATCAATTTTATTATTATTTTATTCTTGTATATCTTTACAACTTCACAATCCTGAAAGGGAATGTACGTAGAGTAGATACAATATGAATGCTCACAGTAATATATTTACTTTGACATGAGTAGGGCGTTTTAATAAAAAAAAACTTTTTACACACAACAACATTGTAACGTATAGTTGAGCTTAGCTGAAGGTACCTACGTAATACTAAGCATAACCCAGCTCTGATTCTAGGAAAACGACTTAACATAGAGAAATCGAATGAACATTTTTGAAATCTGCTCGTATTATCCGAGGGAGCATGTTTCCAACATTTTTAAAAATGCAATTCTGCTCAAGAAACATTTAGGGTTATTTGGAGTTGGGAGAATGCATAGAAAAAGTATTTCGATTTTTATCGCATATTCAGAAGGACAAAATTTCTTAAGTCAGAAACCGGTGCCTTAGAGAACATTTTCCTCTTCTTTTAATCGTTTTTGCAGCTAAGATTGTTCCCCTAACTATCGGAGCTGGAATCCCCAGGGCTGGATTCCCCGGGGTTGGAATCCACCCTTCCGTTGGAATCCTCTCATGATTTCGGGTCAGAAACCTGTGCCTAGAGAATTTTTTCCTCTTTTTTTGATATTTTTTGCAGCTTTGGCCGATCTCTAAACATTTGGGGCTGGAATCCCCAGGGCCCCTGGGTTGGATCTTGGATTCCCTTGGGTGGAATCCTCTCATGAATTCCGTCCTCTTTGCCTATCAACAGACGTGTAACGACTTTATGTTATTCGACTATGAGTCGTAGTATGTATGCGACGTAGAGTACTCCTCACCAAAGTTTCCCAGTGCTAAAAGGTTTGTACGCTCCAGTAAAGTTGTTCCGGGAGCTACTGTAAGCCAATAGACTGGAATAGAACGGTCTGTTTGATTCCACTCTGTAGATCATAACCTAACACACATCGTGGCAAGAAAATTTTGCATTTGTAATTAAACGCAACCCCACGCGGCAAAGGGACATATGGAATCCTTATGGGAAAATTTTAATTTTTTGTCGTAAGGTATAATGTCTAACAAAACATTGTCAGGTACACCTTAATGCAGTACTTTTTTGACGTAAATGATATTTCCTCGAATATTTCGATCCTAATAATTTTAAATTCTTATTTAGCGTCTGTCTTTACCCAAGTAAAGAAACGTGCGGAGAACACAATATCACAATAACAAAATGCATAATTTAATGGTCACAATTCAGCAGCCAATTATAAAACTAGTTTCCAATAATGCTAAGAAGCTTGCTATGCTTGAACATATATACAGTGTACAACAAACAATAACCTCTATATATTTTAATATCTTAATAACTTGAATAAGTTTATAATGAAGACAATGTTCAGCAATTTGGGTCGATTACATTCCCCCTTGCTATCCTACAGTTATGCATTTTTTATAGGGCTGCAATATAATTTTGCTGCAATATAATAGAGTTTATAAAACAAACTATCTTAAGAGACAGAATTTATTTAATATAGGTAAGTGTATTTTCTTGCAGACAAATATTATAAGCAATATACGTCCCTGAAAAAAATTATTTTAATATGGGTTAAATGTAACGGTAAAATGAACTGTAAAATGAAAATAAACACAAAATCTTTGAAACTACTCGTTCGAATTGAATGAAATTTTCTCAGAAAATCAAAATAAGTGGTATCTCGGGGTATTTTTTGAATTGTATCATAAATATCACTTTTCGATTTTTAATAAAATTTTGAAATGGCAATATTTTGAAAAAATAATTTTTGGTGTAAAATTCAGCTGTATTCAAATAAAATCCCGTGTGAAAAACGATTAACTGGATATTAAAATTTTTTACGCAAAAAATGTTTTTTCAAAAATTGCAATAAAAAATTTAAAAATGTTAATAAAAATCGAAAATATATTTTTATGATAAAATTTAAAAAATACTTAAAAGATACTACTCTTTTTGATTTTGTGTGAAAGATTCATCTAATTCGAAAGAGTATAGTTTAAAAGATACAGCGCTTTCGGATTTTACGGTTATTTTCATTTTACCGTTGAAACCGGAGTGAAATAATTTTTTCTGGGCTTATTTATAAGACTTATGTGCAAAGAAAAACACTTATTAGGTCCTTTTTTGAGGCCACCAGGAAAACCACTTACCTATATCAAATAAATTCTGTCAAGATCGATATATTCATTCTATATATATATAGAAGGAATCAAAGTGCGTCGGTATTTTCTATTGTTCAATTTCCAATTTTATGTATAACTCAAAAACTAATGACCATAAACTTCCCATTTTGAATGTTCACCACTCATTCCTCCAGGATCCTGGAAGGTCATATAGCACTATTATTATTATATTTGGGGCCACAGGAGTTTAAAAAATTGTTCATAATTTCCCAGATAAACAAAGTCATAAAACTATGTAAAAACAAATTCATAAAATTATACAAACACAACTCATAAAATAAAGTATAAAAGTAACCGGAAACCATTAAACATTCTTTCATTTCG
>JAAAYG020039239.1:0-13371 GCA_009936455.2 Tomocerus minor
GGCCATAGTAGTGACATTGAGATTGCATTGGGGTGATTGTGTTGTAGATGTGGAAGATCCTTCCGTGGCCGAAGAACCAACGAGCCAGCGTCATCTGACTTCATTTGGAGGAAAAGGCAGTCTGTAAGGAATCACATGAAATCCCTCGAAATTTTCACGAGTTTAATTTCAAAATTTCTATGACATTCCCGTAGGTTTATTGGAAAAATGTAAACAAAAACAAACTTTGAGATTGTGTTCAATGAATTTAGATAAAAATGTAGTAATTTCTCGTAGGTAGTTATTTGTAATCACATTTCAACTCTTGGGTTTAGAAGAGGAAAGGAAAATAAATGATGGGGTATATACTTTAGTTGAGAGAGTTAGCTTGTAGATTGTGCAATTGGTGCAGAGGAATTTTATTGTCAAGTGAGTCAAGTCAATTGAGGTGAAAGTTTCCAACAAAATTAAGTCTCGCTCTTTGCCAAACCAGATCAAGCCAATGACCAGAAACAAACCAGATATTGGCACTCAGCTGAACAAGAAAGTTTAAACAGATTGAGATTTCCAAGTGCAAGATGAATTTGTAAGTACTCTTTTCCTATTTTCTTTGCAAATATGACATGATTAGTGTCAATTTTAAATGTTAAACTGGGAAATGAAGACGATGAGTATCCCGTTATCTCTTCATGACAGCAAGTCTTTCCGTGACTCCACCCTTTACACTTGTTATTCAACATGACAGTTACAGTCAACAATGTTAAAAACGATACTTTTTAGTTTTGTTGTCAATTAATGACATGACTTGGGTTGTTTGTAGACCCATATGATTTCTAAACTGTGTACGTGTAGAACTTGTATTCAATGTACTCATATTGTAAATTGTTTATTTTTGCCAAAAAAAATGATTTGTTTTCTTTAAACTTTTTTTACAGGTATATCTGGCAAACTGGATGTATTGCATAGAATTTTTAACATTTTATTATCATCGCTGTAATTGAGGACACAGATATGACGACCGTGGATGTTGGCCCTCTTGTAATCACATCGGATTTTGACTCAGGAAATATTTTAAAGGTGGAATTAGTTGAAGAAGCCATTTTAAGACAAGGAGGCTCGAACCAGTCGATTAATATTCGATCTAATAATGGTGAGACTTTGTGATGCAGTTCTTAAATAAATAAAACATTGTAGATTTTACTGATTCTTGTATGAAATTATTCAAACTATTTTTAAATCTTTCATTGTGTCATTCATTTTCGTTCATTCTATAGATTACGAAGTTAATCTCTGGACCAAACCTGACTGCCAAGGAACTCGGTATGAAAACGGAAACCGAACGTGGTTTCACTTTGCCGTTAAAGGTACAGAATTTTTTTTGTGTTATTTCAATGAAATAATGAAAAACATGGTCAATAAAACTGTGATACTCAAGCGAAAGTAGCTAGAAATAATTATTTCTGTGTTTTAACCTAATTAATGATAGTAATGTATAGTGTTATGAAATGTATTTTAGGGGGCAGGTCTCAAGGTATGGTGAAACTAAATGTACTGAATTTAAACAAGCAAGTGAAGCTGTTTGTCCAAGGAATGCAACCAGTATACAGAATAATTCCCGAAAAGCCAAACTGGGAAAGGATCAGAGACCGCCTTGTTATCAATGTAAGTTGAATGAAAATCAAATAAGAAGATAATAATAATAGTTTTTATTTCATGATTCTTAAAGTAAGGATATGATCCATGTGTTTATGAAAATGTATTTTTGTAGGAAACGGGAGAGCATGTTTGTAGTATTAGTTTCCGACATCGATTACCAGAAGACACACAGAAGTCAACGACATATTTTGCATTCACATACCCTTTCAGTTATTCGGAGATGTGTGAAATGTTGGAGAACTTCAAGCGTCAATTTGCTCAACCAATGGCCTATCCAAACCAAGTACAGTATTTGACCCCAATAGAAAATGAAATATATTATCACCGCGAATGTGTCTGCTATTCTTTAGAAGGAAGGCGAGTTGAATTAATAACAATCTCGTCTTACTACGGCATATCGAACAAGAGAGAGAAAAAACTGGACAATCTATTTCCAATTGAGGAAGAGGAAAGACCTTTTGAGTTTCCGACAAAGAAAGTAGTTTTCCTTAGCGCTCGTGTTCATCCTGGCGAAACACCAAGCAGTTTCGTTCTTAATGGATTCATGAAATTTATTTTGGATAAAGAAGATCATCGAGCTCATGTTTTAAGGCGTATGTTTGTCTTTAAATTTATACCTATTTTGAATCCTGATGGAGTTGTCCGAGGACACTATCGCACAGATCCGCGTGGTGTCAACTTAAATCGTGTGTACCTGACTCCTTCTCCGGTTCTTCACTCCCCAATATACGCGGCTAGAAAACTCCTTTTATATTACCATCATGGAGTGGACATGTTGGATGACTATGAATATCCCACTGAAGAAGTAGAACCCGAAAAAGAATCTGATTTCGAAGACGACAAAGCCAATGCGAACGTTGTTATTGCTGACGACTCTCAAGATACATTCAAATTAGACTGCGACTCGTCAGGTGATCATTCTTTCGACTTACAAGGAAAAACGTCTGACAATAATCTCCCAAAAGGAAAAAAGAAGAAAAAATCATACAAATTCGTTCTCAGTGAGGCTAACAGTCTTTGCGCTGGTTGTGGCCCTTTCATTGACGTCGATAAAGAAATCAGAGCGAGTTCTTCGGGTTTGAGTGAAGATTGCGAGCCGGGAACAAGTGGAGCTATGGAAAATGCAACCGCTTCTAGCGTACAGCATCAGTGTGCTTTCGAAGCTTGTGATGAAGATTCTGTTTTTTATGAAACGTTAGAGGGCAAAGTTTCCTGTGCAACTCCCATCCCTGACACCCTTTCTCTAGAAAAGTTGATTGAAGAGCAAGAAGATTCAGGAAGATCCTCCTCAGCAAGGTCTTTTTAATTTCTTTGCAAATAATTTTCCAATCACATTAAGTCCTCTTGACTCACTTCATTATTTCCTGAAATTCTAATGGACGACGAATAGAATTTTCTAACAAATGGTTTTCATATAGAATTCGCAATCGGAGAAGCAAAAGCAAACTGTCCATGTCCGAGAAAAAGAAGGGAGCTAAGAAGTCTTTGTGCAAAAAGAAGAAAGGAAGCGTTACAGAATGGATTGAAAAGGTTGAAAATGAAGATTTAGATCTCCTCGCTCAGTCTTCTGTCGGAACTTCGAGAAAAGCCAAAGGACGGAAAAAATCCGCCGGAAAAACTAATATCAATTATGGCTCCAGCAACCGCTTCCACGATTCTTCCTCTGGATTATTTCTCTATGTGGATATGCATGGCCATACGACTAAGCGAGGTATATTTAATTTTTAAATTCTGATCTAAAATTCATAAATTAAATTAACTATTTATTTGTTATGTAGTAAATAAATATTTAAATCCTTTTTGTAATTTGTATAGGGATATTTATGTACGGAAATCATTTCCCTGAAGTGGCTACTCAAGCAGAGTGTATGCTTCTGCCAAGGCTTATGGCATTAAATTGTCAGCACTTTGATTTCTCGGCTTGTAATTTTACCGAGCGATTGATGAACATGAAGTACGTAATTATTTATTCATAATTTTCTAGAATTTTTTCTTTAAATCTATGTCGTTACTAAAAGAAATGTGTAATTTGCAGAGATCGTCGCGACGGCGCCAGTAGAGAAGGCTCTGGCAGAGTTGCTTGTTTGAAGTTGACTGGATTAGTGAGGAGCTATACGTTGGAATGCAACTATAACACAGGTCGAGTTGTCAATCATTGTGTCAGTCGACCAGCTTGTTATGGTATCAGTGATCCTCCTGCACAGTATTCACTGCATCCTCCAAAATTCACTCCGGAGCTCTTTGAATCGGTAATGTACATAAAATTGATTATCCCTAATTATTCATTATTCAGTCAGGCAATTTCCTCCAAGAGTAATTACATAAAGATAATTTGTTAACATTCATAATTTTTGAATTCAATACTTGTATAAATTTTAAAAACACACTAATCATTCAGTCAAAATAATACTTACTACATTTATAGTACAATTATCCCTAATTATTCTTCATGGTATTATAATTGTGATGTTTTGATTGTAGGCCGGACGTGGTTTAGCTGAAAGTCTGTTGGATCTGACTGGACATAATCCTTGGTCAAGATTACATTTAACAGAATTTAAAAGTGTGGAGGGTGTTCGTAGGTCATTAGTGAAACGTCTCAAATGTAGTCCAGAGTACAAACCCTGTGCAAGGGAAGGAATTTGTAAGAAACTCCCGTCTACTAGTGAAGATGCCAATGCTATTTTTACTCCTAAAAAGGAAAAGAAGTCTTCTAAGGTTTTATTTTAAACTAAAATTTTTTTTTATTGCTCATTACCAAATATTTTGGGTTTATTTTACGTAAGGGATGGTTTAAATTTTTAGATACTTGGACTGTCACCTCAGGGAGGGCCATTAGGACCCCGCCGAGAGAATCAAAATTCACTAACACCCTCTCCTCCTGCCAAAGCAAGTGGATCTCGTACGAAGGCCCCTGTGTCTTGTGTTGTGCCAATACCTGGCTCATCAACTCTTCTCGAACGTCCGGACAAAGCCGCTGCTAAAGTTAATCTCAAGAAAATGTTCAAAACCAAAAAGAGTTTCCCCAAAATTACCAGAAAAGGGAAAAAGTCGGACAAACAGTAGAAAGAAAAAAAATGATTTAACTCAAGTTTGTGTTTGAAATATTTTGCAATTTTGTTGTTGCAATTTGAAAAGTATACAATGCCCTCAATACAAGTCGGGAACGAGAAGTTAGTATGCTCGAGTAGTAGGTATCTAGTTATTTCTGTGGCTAACAGTAATATTTATGTTTATAGCTTTATAATTTAATAGTCCATGCTTACGCGCACTTCGCAATCAAGGCAATCATTACATTACTTTTGATGACTGACTTATATAGACTTATTAAGCTGATATATTTACGGTGGCCCTTTTACTTCGCCTTTTCTCTCCCACTCAATCACCTTAATTTTATTTCTTCAAAAATACTATGACAAATTTAACATTACTAATCCTTTAAGTTTTCTTTTTAATTTTAGCTTCCCCTTATTTTAAAATGTGGCAAAATCTAAGAATCTAGAATTAGAAAATGTCTAGAAAACTCATCCTAGTTGATTTCTTGGGCTCTCATGACTCAAAAATGTAGTTCAAAAACTATTTTACAGTCATCACTCATACTATGCAGTATTACTATCAATTCGTTCGTTTTATCTCTCAATTCTTTAACATTTTTTTTTCTATTCATAAGTACTTATTATTATTAAGTGTAGTGATGAAACATGAAACTGTATTAGTCATTCATCTCATTATTAGGAGTATAGTGTGTACCAGTACTACTTCTTAATGGAAAAGGAAGAATTTCTTGATTTCATTAATTTTAATTTAGAATATTGGTGTTTTTTTGAGGTTGAATGCAAATGCCTTGGTTTGAATTTTAGAGAAATTGTTGGATTTACTGCACCGAACCAAACATTATTACGTAAGTATTGGAAAAAAAGTCTTTTCTCCTGCAGGGACACATTACAAATTTTTACATGAGAAATTTTAGAGTATACTGTAGGAAAGTGATGAAGACAGTAATTCTAGATACCTATACATTGTAATCCAATTGAATTGTATTATTGGTATCCTGGAATTTTTAGAATAATGTTGGAAGCAGCAGTTGAAAGTTCAATCAATCTCCGGTATATCCATCCATTCTGATTCTTATCTCAAGGTCTTGTCGTGTCTTTAAAGATATAATTGCATAATTGTTAGCTAGCTAAGAAAATACAATAGTTCTATCTATGCAAAAATCTAAAGAATAAAATTCAGACAGTCAGTACAGTACAATATTATATACTAATAATAATGATAGAGCAGGTAATCATCAGCAGTAGTTGAGTACATATAAATGCAAAGGAATGTCAATTGATTAGAAATCTTTGCGATTCACACTCACTGAGCAATAATATATAGTACTGTGTATAAAATACCATATAAATGTGCCTAGTCACTGACACTGTTCATTCTCACGATCATCATCAGCCAAGTTCTATTTAAAAAAAACTCTCTGTCTCTCTCTCTCTGTCTCTATCTTTGGATACTTGGCTGAATGATCTCCATTCTCATCTTAGAAAAATAAATATTAATTAATTTATAAAATAAAACAGTCTGTACTTCAAGTGGTTCTACAATAGTTAATAAATACCAACCAACATGCATTGGTATAATCTAATAATAATAATAAAGAGTAGTAATTATATAATTATATTGTAAATAGCAGAATTCGTAGGAGGAGCAGGGATTATAGGGATAGTCTGGGAATTTAACGCAAAAGCAAATATTATACAAAAATCAAAATCATTCTCAATGCAATATTTACCTGCATAATAATAATATTATTAGTTTTATTCTCAATTTTCGCTAATCAACTAATAATGTAACAAAATCCAAAGCGTAGGTAGAATAATATAAAAACTGAAATCTATACAATCTTAAATCATCGTAATAATAATGTCAGCATATAAAATGTAAATTGTAAACAAACAGCATACGAATACGAAATAGCATTTAATTATTGTTATCGAACCGAAGTTATATTGTTACGACTCAATATCCAACACTTTTGATAGTTTTCAGACAATATGAAAGTATATCTAGTTACACATTTTCAATACGACGACCTAAAAACCTTGTTACAACTTTTTGCTATACTAATGATATCCAACCAGAATTGTCAACAAACATGTTCACCACATTTTCTACATTAATGTAGCATATTATACGTTGTCATAATTGTTAATTATAATCATCTAGCAAACGTAAATGTGTGTTGTCTTCGTTCATTGTTAATATTTCCTTCATTGAAAATATTCATATTGAAACCCAAATCGTATTGAAAACTGAAAGTGCTGAATAAATTCATATGTAATGTCATTTACAGAATTCTCATTCTCTTTTATTTCCCTTCCACTGCATTCTGATCATCAAAATGGATCATAATAAATTGATGAACAACCTTATACTCGACTTCATCCTACATATTTATGTAGTTGCATACAGACACGAGCAGAGGAGGACGAGATTGTATATTTATATCGTATTGCCCCCTCAGAGAATTTCCTAATCCGGGTATCAGACACATGAATCCGAGTTCGCGAAATATCTTCCATCGAAATCCATCGTATAAATCTTAGAAATATCCTTTTTCCAAATTAATAGTCCGGAGCCAAAGAATATTAATGTCAAAGAATTAATTATAATGATAGATTACTAAAAATAGGTTACACTATCGAACAACAATCGTTGAAAAGCATCTTGGATAAAATAATTGTTCAATTCAAGTTTAACTTGACTAAAATCAATAATTTTTTGACACGTATCCTCTAGTGGATTTTTTAATCATTTGATAATGACTAAAAAAGGAAAAAAAAAAATCTCTGAGAAAAAGTGCATGTGAGATTTTCTCAGGATTTATGGTTATATTTAGTAAGTACAATATTTTCATGTGTGTATTTACATTTGAATGCATAATTTGCAAGTAAGATAATGTTGGAAGATAATGGAAAAAGCAATTCTTCAAAAGATATATTGGTAAAAATGCAGTTGTGATGTAAATAATTGGAATCTCACTTGAAGATTCAAGAAGAAAATATTGCGGCAATGCTACATCTGCAACTACCGGCATGAATGAATAAAATCCTTGCAATCTGCCACTTATACATCTGGGAATGAGATTTAGATAATCCTCTGACATTCCATTTGTACAGCAGAGTAATATATGAGTAATATGAGTAAGAAAATCGCTAGAGTGGTGTGTTTATGTCAGAAAACACAGTAGTTCTGTTCTCGTAGTGTATCCTTGTGCATGTTGGAGTTGTGAATGTTGAAAAGCACAGAGATGTATTGGAGAAGGGGTTGCATGTGCAAAGTGTTTAGGAGAGCTCTGTTTACGTAAAAGTGAGCTCTGCATTGAAAAGAGTGAGGAGTGAGTGTGTATGTGTATGCCGAAGGCAAAGAACAAGTGAGTTTGTTATTAGAAGGCAAGGAGTTCCTATCGAGCCTCCCCTCACCTCATCTAAACGTAAAAACTAAGAGCTCAGGTGTGTCCCACCTTCTTCTTCCAAATGGACTAACTAACCGACCATTGTATTATTCCCTTGGATTTCAAGTCAGTTGCAGACGAGGAGGGCTTTTCTAGATATCAACATATCCCTCTCTATCATACTTACCTATCTTAGTTATAGCAATAATACTGCCGTCGGGAATTTCCTTGTGATTCGGAGCAATCGAGAGTGAAGAGAAATATCTGGCTTCGTTTTCCTTTGACTTTGACTGGACTGCGAGTGGTGAAGAGTGACGTTGAGTTTTTATATGTTCTCTCTCTCGGGCTGTCTTCTTCTTCTTCAGCTCCCTGAACTTATCCTACCTGCTTGCTAGCTACCCGAATTGTCTTAAGCGGGAATAGTGGACGAACCTGCTCTGTTGTGTATTGTATTTTGGCGAGGAGAACGTGGAGTGAGTGAGGGAGTTTTTATATCAGTGCCCGCTTAGAAATCCGAGCAGACAGAGTTGATCATCCAACAGACCATCACTGGATTAGATAATAAGAGAGAGAGAGTCGGGAATTCGCAAAAGTCAACGTTTTTCCTTTGCTAAATCATCATCGTTGAGTAAAAGTGCCGGAATGTGATTCTCCATAAAGTCTGTGCGTTAAATCTGTAAGAACGGAAGGAGGAGAGGAAGAGACCGCACAAAATCTTATTGTATCTCTAAGTGGTTGGCAAAGGGAATACAAAAGCCTCCTTCAGACATCGGATCACAGAAAAGAGCAATTCAGTTCATTTCATTCCTTCACATCTCGTGACACACTCAAATCCTTATCTCATCTCTCCGAGAAATCTCTGTCTTCTTTCTTCGACTTCCTTTTTTACTGGAAAGAACATCTCTGGAGAAATCTTCTTTTCCGGACTACTACCATTCTTAGTCAATCTTAAATCCTACACTAAATAAATATACGCATTATAATATTATGGGACTAGTGTAATGAAAACTGCTTTGACAAAACAAGATCTTCACTACTAGTACATGTGACGACTCTAACAAAACTACATGAGATAATAAAATACAAAAACACTAAAGTAGTGACTCTCAATAAATCCGAAGAAGAGAAATCCCCGACTAGATCTTTCTCTTTAAGCCCACTCTCCAAATAATATAATATACAAGAGAGAGACTCTAAATGAAAATCTTACTCTTTTCACCAAAGAATACAGTCGAAATAAATTGAAATAATACATAAAAGCACTGAAAAAGAAAGATTTTCTTTCTAGTATTCTTCCGCCAGAGCTCCAACATCCACTAAAGGCAACTAAGAATATTATTATTTACTTTAGCGATTCAGCTGTAGCTACAGATAAACTGAATCCACAAGGCAAATTGAAATAATATTTACATTAATTTCCGAAACAAAGCAAATGCAAACAAAAGAATAAAGGAACTGAAGACAGAACTAGAGAAGAGAATTGTTTGTTTATATTCCCTGCCAGCCGCAAAACGAGCTGAATCAACTTTAGTCAAAAGGCTCTCAAAGATTTCCACGAAATCCTCTCCTATTTATAACTAAAAGTAACCAACTACGTGTAAGCGTGTAACTATCCTTTTATTTCTCTAAGAACAATCTCGCATGTAGTTTTCTTACATTTTCTCAGCTGCTACACAGAACATCCTGAAAAAGGAGAAAAGCATTTCATCGCCAACAAGCAAATCCCACAAACACACTAAACAATATTAGACGTCCAAAAAACAGCTATCAGTTCATTTAACGTGACAGTTCCTTTACAGAAATTAGGATGTCTCCGGTTTTCACCAGAAATACTACACTCATGTCTTCCCTAGCTCTCTGGATCCTCATCCTCACAATATTTTCTAACATTTCAGGTAATTCCCATAAAAAAAATCATTTCTCATCTCCATTTATTTACTCAAACACATAATTTCATTGCAAATTAAAGTCATACATTTAATGTTATTAATTTTAGATTTATTAAACTTAAGAATAACAATTATAGGTGCAAATTCTTCATTTTTTTCTCTTATATCCACAAAAAATTGCGATTCTTAATTGACAATAGGAATCATAAATAAAACTGCAAGAAATCCACAGAGTACTATTTAGATGAATTATTTACAGAGATTATTTCTGTTCAGAAACACCTGCGCTATGTTTATTGTTTATGAATGTGCTTAGCACATAACAATACGGAGATGTTGTAAAAAATAGGATGAATCATATAACTAACGGACCTTGAACTGAATAAACACCCCATGTCTCTCTAACCGACACTTTCTTGTGTACAACGCTACGACTCTGTTCGTAATACTCGACACGGTTCAAGGCAGCTCCTAGTTTATGTACATTAAAGATAGCACTTGGCTGTATAGTTATGTGTTTATGTTCTTATCTTACATCTAACTACCATTACCAGCCTATACATTCATATCTTCCATATTTTTATCATGTTTTTCTCAACATTTCTTTCTACTAATGTTTATTTGCACATTTTTACTATCGAAGAAACAGCTAACGGATCTGATCCTTTCCGTTAAAAATGTGGCAGATATTGGAAAGTAGAATGTTTATTACTTTTATTCAGGGATATTTTCATAATTTATTGCTTAGATAACAAAATAGATGAATTCCTTTCAAAGATATTTGAATTCAAGTAAACAATTGGAAAATGAAATTTCAGATTCGAGGATTTTCACAAATACCATTTAATTAATTGAGCATTGAGGTGACAGAAGATTTTCCATGAAATGGACATTTTAAAACATCATTCAATTCTAACGAAATTGAAGAAAAATTGAATCGAATCCCAAACATTTCCAATTACTTTTATTTTTTCAAGCCCAAATTGAATTTTACAGTGTTGCAAACTTGATTTTTTTTATATTTGGTGATTTTATTGAATCTCAAAGGAAAATTAATTGACAATTATGTTTCTAGAGCAAGTAAAACCATCGGATGATATCACCTGTAACATATTCAGCTAGAAATTTCAAGCAATTTATCTTAGAAGAGTTGAGATATTGTAAGATAAATAGGTAGGGAAAGGTCTCATTAAGAAAATTCAAAACTACGTAGTCTTCTTTAGCCAGGTTGTTGTGTATATTCTATTTTCCCTTACAAAGACGAGAGAAAGGACAGAGCGTTGATTGAAGGGAGAGAAAATTGGCGAATGAAAATGAAAGGGGAAAGTATTCAGTGAGAAAAGCTGATGTCAAGGAAAATGAATTGAAGGAGCTGTTGAAAGTGGATGACATTGTACACGTACTTTCACCGAAAATCAAACTACGGAAACAAGAAGGGAATTGGATGATTGATCTATTTACCTGAATCTCTTCTTTGATTTTCCGTCACTGAAATTCGTTCAATACATTGTCGGCGTGATGCAAAATAAGATTTCGCACATTGAAAAGAGAGAAGATGTGTTGACTCTTATCAAGAAGCATCTTATTTTGTATGTCATCTCATGAGTATAACTAGAGAGAAAGTGCGAAGTTAGTCTTTGCTCTTTGTAACAGTGTCCAGACAGAGTGAGAGATGAAGATAAAGGACAGGATGGATAGTTGAAAAGTACGGAAAACGTGAAATTGAATATATTTCCATGATTTACCGGTGTATTAGCATACACTCGACTTGGATTCACTCTTTGTGCAAGTCAAGTGAGAATTTCATTAGGGATTTCTATTATTTCCTATCGTTATCTACATTTGGATGTTGAGCAGCAGATGAGGTACTAACAACTATAAGGACGTCGTCGTCGTCGTCGATCGTCAGTCATCGCTTGGATACCTCATCCAATCTCAACATCGTCAGTCACTCACAAACTACGAACTGAGTTCAGGAAAGAAGAGAGAGAGAGAGTCATTTTGATTTATAGCCCAAGAGCCTGTCATATATTTCTATTTGTTTTCTGATTCACTGACTCAATTTAATTTTATTTCCTACATAATAGCTCTCTGCATCAAATTACTTGAGGAACTATAAATAAAAGGAGATATTTTTCACCCGTTTTCCTATATTTTATAGTACATCATTTGTAAAATGTCCTTTTCCACTATATAGGCCATATCTTCTCGACGGAATCTTAATCCTCTCTCTGTACTATGTTTCTATTCATTGGCAAAAGTCTCAAGTCCCGCCGATGGCATCAACACGACAGATTTTCGCTGACGAATACAAAAACGGCTACAGTCTACAGCGTTTCATAAACGAGAACTCTTTTAAAGAGAACGTACTACGAGAGAAGAATTCATTATTATAGTCACTGATTGTTGTGTAGGGATATATGGGATGTGAATTGGGAGCTGTTCTTGACATAGTCATGTCTTTATCTCCATGTCAGAATCGTTTCAAGTTGCATCGTTAGAAATGGCACTTTGCACACAACCCCTTTTCATATCATCATTTCTCTAATAGTAAAATATTAATAACTCTCATATTTCTCGGTGAATCGTGAATCTCGGTTTTCAGAGTTACTATTTATCCATTCCACTAAAGAATTACTAAAGTTAGCTGTAAAAATATCAAAAATATCAAAATAAACTTGTGTAACTCTGGCGTAAAATTGGGATCCTTTAAGGAGGGGTTCACATGATTTCCACTAGCCCTGATTTAAGGAGAACAACTCAATGTACAACTACAACAACAATAACATAAACATTTTGGAAATGTGCTCTTTTTTTCGAGGGCACCAGTTTGTAACATTTTCAAAAAAAAATCTGTATAAGAAAAATTTGAGGTTTTTTGGAGCGCGAGGGGAATGCATTAAAAAATGTATTTCGATTTTTATCTCATATGTAGAAAGACAACGTTTCATAAGTCAGTAACCAGTGCCCTAGAGAATTTTTTCCTCTTTTATTTTTGATATTTTTTGCAACTTTGCAAGTTTCCCCTAACTGTCAAAAGCTGGACTGGAAACTTTTGCATTTGAAATTAGGCTCAAGGCCACAGCGGCAAAGCGACATATACATTTCCTTATTGGAAAATTTTAAATTCTTTTCGCAAGGTATAATGTCTCACAAAATCTTGTCAAGTAGTCCTTAATTCAAAAATATAAACAATTATCTTACTTATTATGCAATTCTTTGAGAATTTCAAATGAAGTTTATTTCTCTACGGAGTCTCAAGCTTCTGTACATTTGAAATTCAATTATGTACATCTGCTAAAAAATCACGCATTACAATTTACAATTATGTATATTTTTTTAATATGGAACTATCAAAACCTACTAAGGTGTATCAGGTTACTACTAAGCTATTCATCT
>JAAAYG020039261.1:0-47440 GCA_009936455.2 Tomocerus minor
GGGGGCATTCTCTACGAGAATCGAAGTTCAGAGCCTTTCAGTTAAGAATGGGAGACCTTAACCGCTGGACTGATGTGCCCCGGCATGTTATGTCAGGTAGTCGGTGAATCTTGCTGTTATCTCTTAAATCCTTTGTACGAAAGTCGTCGTCATACGATGCACATTTTTAGTTCGCCAAAGCATCTAATTATAAACATAGCTTATAAAATTAGAATATTTATTCCACGTTGACCAGCTGCACTGCAGTTTTTATTACCCTCTGACACAAATGATACATTTTCATTACAATAATTTATTTAATAAATGAAAGCATTCCTAATAATTGCATGGAGTAAAATTTTTTGTTTTCCATTTTTATATATTTTATTCATTCTCTATTCTATTCACACAGATTTTATAACTATTTTATATATTTCATTATATCCGAAATAAATGTTAGAGGATGGATGATTAGAGGATATAATAATTCTATAAGTGGCACTTGTTCTCTCGTGTTGGCAGACTAGGGTAGCCTTTATTTTGTGTAGGTAAAAAATGTGATACTAAAGTGGAGTGAGTTAGCAGAAATAAATAGCGGCAAGTTGGTACCTACATAATTATGTGAGATCTCTGTTCCGTCCATTTAGCTCACACGCTGACTTGACACAAGATTTTAAAGAGTTAGCAATCTGCTCACATCAATGCAACGCACCCATAACTCAATGTGGTAAACGAAAATAGTTTTTGATTCCTCTGGCGTATCCCATGCAGGAGATTTGTGGAGTGCTATGCTATGAGGCAGAGTGAGAGAACTGCTTAAAATACTATTGCTGTCCGTAAGTGCTTACTTATGTGCTGTCAAATATTTTCTATTGTGAATTTAGTTTTGAATATCATGTAAATGGAGTCGGGGGCAATGCATGGATCCAATTTCACGTCAGGAAGAAATGATTTAGTGTTCTAAGCAAAGAGTAAAGATTCTTTCACCAACAATCATAAATCACATTTATTTTTCTCTACTGATAAGTAGACACGGTGTGGGTCCATTAGAATCACTTTTGTTATGTTTTATGTATCTTCCATTAGATGCATTGATACGCTGCAGGTACTTATACGGCGATGTGATGTCCTATCTGTAACTCAGCCAAAAACTAACAAAATGCTCTTTAGTGTACACAGAAAGATAGACGAAGAGCTCTATAGCCCTTATCTATCGTCATGAACATTTTCAATTGTAAGGATCAGTGAATAAGAACCCTGGTAAATAAACACAATAAACAATGCAATATAAAATCTAATTGCAAAATCCTATCTGATCTACGTACGTGATATGCAGTCGCACTTCTACATGTGTGTAGGCTAGTCATAATATGAACTTGCTACGCGGACTCGCTAAATTGACTTTAAAGTTACATCAGCAAACAGTCATAAGAATACGAAACGGGCCTCCGTCTTTAGTCTTTTTCGCAATTTTCCGTCCTGAGAGTGTAGAGCAACGACCAGCCTACCTACCTACCTCAATTGTCTACTGCAGAAATGCTACCTTACCTGTACGCAACAAAGCTCTTGTTCATTCGAAGAAGCAATTATAAGAAGTTGATGAAGCTTTGCAACGACAGAATCTGCATGTACAATAAAACTTTGCATCACTTACGCAATAACATTTAGTGCCCATTGTAAATTAATCCTATTATCCCTTTAAAAAATTGAAATTAGTAGCTATACCTGACGAGAATCAGATAGTAAAGGAAGAAGGGTAAAAATGATAAAAATTACTGAGAAAAAAAATGAGTTCATTGATTGCATTGTTGTAGTGCCAACCAGATATAAAAAGAAGAGTCAATAGTTTAATTCAATTGTCCAAAAGTTTTTCAACAGTAGTAACTCAAAGGTAAATCAAGGAGAAGGGATGAAGATCATGAAAAGATGATGATGCAGACAAAAAATGAACTTTTGCCAAAAAAGGTACGGCAACACAAGTCCATCGTTGATTAAGTTTCTTGGCTTTACTTTTGCAGTTTGCATGTTCTGGCTAAGTATGTAATGTAAAATGAGTGTAGCCATACACAAAGCACAGAACAGTGACTACGCATATAAAATAGGAGCTTCTACATGCAACGATAATAGATGAGCTAATTGTAAGTGCAACTATAATATTGTATAGCAGTGCAGGTAAAATACATTGTAGAAGCCAGTAAGTTGTAGTTTGTAGATAATTTAAGTTTTGTCAGTGTGGCCAACGAAATGTTCGTACGATTAAGGTCTGTGTGACTGTGTAAGTAGCCGAGTGTGTGTACAGAGTGCACATCTGGTGGCATAGAGCAATGAAATGTACGAAGAAGTATAGATAGGAGAGTGAGTGTGATGTGAGAGATGATGAGGCTGACCAGGAGGACCCGAGTTGAGTGGAGAGAGAGACCACTCCTTATTCCATCTGAGCACTGACTACGTGCAACTGGGTCAACAGGCCAAAACAACTAAACGAACAACCAAAGGCCGATACCTTAAGGCATTGCACTTCTTGAAATTCCACCTTCATCAGCTTTCCAAGTCGCCGTCTTAATTCCCTCACAGGTTTCTTCACTACCCTCTCCTCTTAGCCCAGCAACTAACTCTAGCTTCGCAGATTATGAGAACTCTGCCATCTCCGTCTCTACCAAAATCCCAATGATAAGTAAATTAGAAATGAGCACAGAGGGAATTGCATACAAAGTGACCACTCTGTTTCTGTGTGCCCAGCTACTCGCATGCAATTCTACAGAAAACGCACATTATTGAGTGTATTGAGAGAGAGAGAGATGCTAATGATGAGTCTCAGTTGAGTGGATGTGGCTTACGACTGCATCTCATTGCATATCTCGAATATTTCTTGAATATTTTCCGAAGGTAGAGGTAAATATTGACGAGTCCTCTAGAATTTGGCCGAAAGGAGTGTGTGTTTGTGCATTTTGCATGTGTGTGCGTGAAGGAGCAGAGGATGAGGACAGATCATGAGGCAAATGGAGAGAGAGAGAGACGTGCTCTTTAGAAAATGCCCTTTACCTCAAGTCAAGACAAGTCAAGTTTCACATGGCCAACCCAAATCAAAGAGAACCCACCAAACAACATTTGTACATATAAATGCTCATGATGTTATTATTCACATTTCTCACCTTTTCTCATGCTGCAGCCCAATTTCGATCATCATTTTATTAGCATGCTTCTCTCTCTATCTATCTCTTCCAAATATTCATTGCTCTTGGCTTTTGACTTTTCTATTCCCTTTGGCTTATTAGATTTATGCTTAACTTTGCTTTACTCAATTATTCCAAGATTACACACACACAGACACACTCACAGACACTGCACTCATCTCATGGTGGTCAATGCTCATCCTTTTTGCATAGAATTGCAAAGAATAAAGACATGAGTTCATTCATTTCATCTTTTCCCAATCTTTTCCTCAACATTTTCCAATTTAAATTCAACTGTAATGTTTTGTTGTGGATGGCTTGCCTATTAGAGTAGATACAATGTAATGCAATTCAGGGGGGATTGCTTGTGCACACTTTACTCCCCGTTTGGATACTCACATGCAAACTGTAATTTATGTCACAGAATTATATTAGCGTTCCTTTTCTCTTGTTCTCTCTTTGCGTTTCTCATCTGAGGCTCGTGTGTTTGCATCTTGATGGGGATATCCATGTCGCATTTATTCAAGCACTAATTTCTTTCTCAAATAACATTACTGAATTACGATTCTGGCAATTATGCATTCTGCAAATCTAACTCAATTTCCACTGTGTCTGAGTGTCTGTCGAGAAGGAATCCTTTTAAAAAGGAGGAGGGATTTTCTTTCCTTTTGTCTTTGAGCTTGCTCAAGATTTTTCTATCACAATAAATACATATTAGTCAATTGCTCAACATTCATTCATTCATTGCTAGAATGGGAAGGTAGGTTAGAATTAGATAGCACACAACTTGCGTTGAAATAAATGAATTACCTTTCGTTTGCCAGTTTACATTTTAATGTAAGACACAGAGGTGTGCTCTCTTCTCTCCTCTTTAC
Source organism: Tomocerus minor (assembly GCA_009936455.2). NCBI lineage: Eukaryota > Metazoa > Arthropoda > Collembola > Entomobryomorpha > Tomoceridae > Tomocerus > Tomocerus minor. The sequence continues at coordinate 4,028 of JAAAYG020039261.1, forward strand.
ATCTCAAAACAAAACAACGGAGCACAACAGTTCATTGCCAAGCAGAGCAATGCAAACCTGTCCACTTATTTCTGTAATAATGATAAGCTTCTTTATATATCTCTACACTTATACTTACTGTTATACTCTTTATGCTTGCAACATATACATGTAAACATATGACGTACTTGCTGTTTATATATATTTATTTACTATTTCATGTCCAATACATTTACTGTCTGTACAATGGCGAAAAATTCGTCTGTGTCCAAGAACATTCCTACGGCATTTGTTTAAAAAAAACATGCCAAACTTTTTTGCAAGCCTTTGAATACCTTGCCGATACGCTTGTCCATATTACGATATTATATCTGTAAATAAATTGTACATACCACTAACCAAACCCATTTACTTAGGTAAATATTGCAAAGAATAAGTAAATACAACTTTTAAAAATTACCTACAAACTCTAATAAATGTATACACACAAGAATTATTATTTCAAAATGTTTGCCATCAAAGTAATTGTTTGTAGACATGCATCGCAGATTAGAATAAAGTAATACATATCAGATTCAGAGGCAACTATTATTTCTATAGACAAATAAATGTCTTAACTACTTAGGGCATGCAAGTGCAAGTGAGTTAAATGCAAGAAAGAATGGACGCTGTGCGTGCGTAAACTTATTTTCATAAACCTACCTGTAGGTATATAAATGATATACCTTTTATTTCTTCAATAATTGTATCTGTATGTAGTAGTGTAGTAGATAATAGTATTTACCTTTACTATTAGCATCTACTGAGATATTACGTACTGTGAGCAGAGCAAATAAACTTTTGTATATTTTAGCATTATTTTTGTCTTAATGTAACACGCGTAGAAAATGTAGCAATAGTAACAGGGTAAATAAAATGCTAATTGTGAAGACTGTTTGCATTTAGAATCTTCAGCCACCATGGAAGAGCAATGAGGATGAGCACATAAAATAAATTTAACCGAAGATCATCGTGTAGCTAAAACTAGTATGTACGCGTATATTTTATCATTATTATGTATCAGTGCCTACTTACATGACTATCGACGTGAGTTAAATGTTAGTCCTGAGAGTCTGCAACCACACAGATAGATAGAGTCCTACCCTACAACAATACGCAGACATGTGAAGGTAGGTAAATTTTTCTGGCTGATTGGAAGAGTAAATCATTATTGCTTTACGATGGTGTATCTTTTGGGAATTACGAAGAGTAGACAAACAGGCTTTGTCGTATCGTCAGTAACGTATCAAAGTCATTAGCCTCCTACTTGGTTTTCTTAAAGAAAGTCGGTCAAGACGCAATTGTGACCAATCATCCCAATCGAATTTGCGGTTTTTTCATTGCTTTTCCTTTAAAATTAATATTACAGGCTACCAAAATCAATTTATGCATTTGCTGTGCTTCATTGTGCTGGCAACTGAGTCTGAGTAAATAGTTAGCAGAGCATACCAGGCAAAACATATTCATAAAAATCTTAACTAGGATCTCACTAATCGCAAGATAAGATTTAAGATCCAATGCTTTTTTCTAGTTTTCATGTGTAGAGCTACCTAGGTACGTCTTTTGTTTCTAATGCAATTGGTTTAGCTAATGAAGGCAATGAATGCGCGACATAGAAATATTAAATGGATCCTTAAGAGAAAAAAGTTTCAAGTTTGAAGTGAGATGGAGAGTGTGAAATCTATGCTATAATCTCTTCGTACAATGTTATGTGTATGTATATAGGATTTTTCTATGTTATAGAGTTTTGATATAATGTCGATATTTAGAGCGGCAATTAATTCTTAGCTCTAGGTTGCGTATAATATTATTGGCGTGGTAATTTTAATGGATGAGTAGAAATGCGTATGAAAGCATCAGGAAACAAGGTAGTTAAATATAATTAAGGGTACATAATCCTGATATAAATACACATCTACATATACTCAATTTATAACTTGTCTGCGTTATCTTGGCATAAAGAATGAAACTTTTTTTTCCATTTACCTCTTTCCAAAGCTTCTAAGTAAATTGAAGTTTAATTGCTAGTTGAACAAGTCATAAATATGTAGTGGAGTATTAGGATTAGCCAGTGTTATAAGTTGGTGGAATGAAATGCATAGTGTGAGATTATGCCGTGAGTATTTAATGCGAACGCAGAACTCAGCACATACATGCAAGTCAAGTGGAGGTCACAACTGGATGGTTTATCATATCAGTTTCGATTAAGCATGTGACTGCACATACAAGTAAAAACAACTTGTACAACTAATAAAATATATAATGCATTCTCTGTGTTCTACTATTCAAAATGACGTTGCTTTAGTTTAGTGCCTATTGTTTCTAGTATCTCAACTTTCTCAGAATTCTCACCAATCAAGATTATTAAACGAAGAACATAGTAGTTACTATGTTAGTATGCATGTATTCCACAGGAAGTGATCTAGTGATGGACTGGCTATGCACATTCATTCCCATATCTCTCTGTCTTTGTGTCAGTATAGCAGAGCTAATTGTCTGCGGACGTATTTTTACACAAACTGCTAACAACTATGTGCCTACTCGCTATCTCTTCGTATACAAATATCTGCTAATGGCTAATAAGAATCAATCTTCGCTAATAAACTTTTTCTTCATTCTCTCCATACGCATAATTAATTTTCATTTCCATTGTCTCACGGATTCACATTCACACCAAATCATACAAACTAATAATTGTTTTACACCATAGCTCCACTATACTTAGTATTAATACCCCCACGGCACCATTGCATTCACATTCTACTTCCACACTCAAATGATTAATACTCTTCTTATTGTTAGTTATTTATCTCTTCCCTGACGATGAAAAAATTCAATAGAAATGAGAAGTCATTTCACTTGCTACATATGTTATTCAATTTATCTTAACGTTAACATTTACCTGAATTGTAAAAATACACGTGTAACAACGTCTATTAAAACTCACGGTCTAATTTGTTCCACTTTTTTCTCATTTCAAGATTGCACTGTACACTGGTAATGACGATACTAAAATTTTCCTAACTTGCAATTAGTCCCATTAAAATACATGCACCATGAAATGCTACTGAAAAAGTAAAACTTAAGTCATAATAAGCATTTTCCATTTCATCTGTACATCTACTCTTGCTCATCATCAGATAAATTCTGCAGCGTTTACAGACAACTCCTCTTTTTAATAATCTTATTAGTCGTAATGTTAGTTTTAAAACAAATTTTTAGTGTCTAAAACCTACCCTTGCTATCTAAATAGCTCCTTTCTGTTTTATTACAGGCTCAACACTTAAGTGATAAGGGAGCGCCTAATAGTAAATATTGCTACTCCACAATAAGTAAGTTTGCTACTCCACAATAAGTAAGTTTGCTACAGGTGAAATAACCACAGGTGGTAAATTGTTTTCGATAGCCACTTTTAAAAATCTACGTATTGCAATCGCTAATTGCCATTTAAATACATAAATTCTTCCCTCAAAATAATGATGGCTAAATATACAAGCATAGAAATTCTGAAAAGTGAAACTGATCGAATATTTACAACATATTATGATTGAAAAAAGATTTATCACTTATTTATCTGTATAATCATATTATGAATATCCATCACTGTCACTTAGCAAAGGATTTTCATTGTAGAATTTATGAGGCTGGCTGAAAGAAAATTATTGTAGTCTAAGTTTGTTGTGAAAAGTAAAACTGACTTCTCCTTTTCCATTCCAATTAGAAAATAGCAAGCGGGGATCATAAAAAGATGAGACTAAAAATGAAACTATCAATAAGAACGTGTAATGTACCACAAAAGATTTCATTATGAAAATAATAAATTGAGAGTCCATTATGTACATTTGCAAATTACAGTGAATTTATGGATGTATTTGCAGGTACAATGAGTACAATAGGTGGTAGGTTAGGTCGTCACTAGACCAAGGGAGATAATTAGATGGACAGCATTATATTATAGGCTAAACATTAAAATATTCCGTATGTGCTAAGATATAGAGTTGGAGGATGGACGGCAAGTGATTTGGATGCCAATAGCTGAGTTTAACTTAGCAAATGAAGTAAGCAAGGGATAGAAGTTGAAATGAGACAAAGTCAGTTTAAAGAATAAAGGCAAGTAAAGAAAGGACGTGGCATCAACATTCATTTCTATGATGCATAATGCATATGTATGTAGGTAATGATGCAAGATAACAGTACAGTTAGCTATAGGTTTTTTGCCAATCTGCCATTTCATTGCATATATAGCATTCATATATTTTATAAGGTTTACATTCGATGGATATTATAGCGGAGAGTGATGTTGTCTCAATCTGTGTATTTACATCGTGAGTTACGTTCCCAAACTCCGTTTTCTTGCAGATGCTAATGTTATTGTTATGAAGTTTAAGTATAGATATAGCGTAGCTATGAGCACTTGATGTCTGCATATGGACTACTGTACTTCTATTGTGTCTTTAATAGTATTAATACCGTAGCAGAGTGCAATGCAATCTCACTATAATGTCTGTAGACACATAAATGCTGGCTTTGTTCGCATTCTTATTTAGGAGTGAGTGTGTGTGTGTATGTAGAAGACTTGTCTCTCCGTTCAGTTCGATTGAGGCAATCAAGGCAAACTAGCTTCTTCATCATATTCCATTGAACAGCTTTAAAAAGTAGAGATAAAAACATTAAAATTTACATTCTGCTGTGAAATAATAACAATGTAATGTGATGTGGCATTGTATTTTAAGAATACGTTCTTCTACGCCATTTACATGCATGCATTTAGCTAGTCTATGTATGCACTGATGCTAAATGTCCATCTTTAATGTCCATTCTTGGTTTTGCACGCTTTGTTGTCCACTGCTCAGGTATACTCCTAAATTGAAGTACCGATATTAGCTCCTATTATTAGCATTAGTTGAGTAACCACGTTAATGCTAACTATTTATCTAAACAGACATGCATGCATGTCTCTGTTAGTCCACAAACCTATCTTTAGTCAAAATACAAGGAAAACAGACGAGATTTGCGATAATGTTCCACACAAGTCCATTAAATATGACATTACATCACGTATTACTTTTCCTCTTTCAAAAACAATCCGTAGCGCATTATGTATACTTCTAAATTTTAAATAAACCATACAAATAATCTACAGAACATGCAATATGTTATTATACTAAGTGTTTTGTGGTGTTAGCAATAGATTTCATGTTTTTGCTCTATTTTAACTTTACATACGCTCAGCTAGAAATGCCCTACATTCACATTACAACAATCTCTGCTTTGCAGGGAAAACATTTTTCAATATTATTAGCAATTGGGACACCATTATTGATGACCATTAATGACAGCGCACTACTTCTAATAAAATGCCCCGACAAATCTAAACATTTCCTAACACGCGTCCACCCTTAGTTAGGCCATTGCTAGACGCCTCAGGAATTCATTGCAAAAATACATAGATACCTAGGTACTTTTAAATGATTTGTCAGTTGATTTTCTTTTAATATTGGAATGTTTTGTAAGTCAATGAAATTCAGTACCTACTATGAAAATGTTGCTATAATGCAATTAAATACAAATCAAAACAAAGAAAATCAAGTTGGACATGAAAAGTAAACTACTGCTAATGGATCCTTTCCTAATCTCTGAGTTAAGTTTAAGTGATGTGGCTGGTTTGGCACTGATTCGCGTTTCTGGTTTGTTTTTCTTTGGCTTCTTTATCATTTGCCCTTTATTAGCGAGTTTGTCTGTCTTATTTTACTTACTGTATCTCTTTATTTTATATCGCAAAGCATAATAATGCTTTTCCACGTTGATCATGTTTTTTACCTGAATGTGCAATGTAATTGTAAATGGTAATACAACGTTCGTGTACATTACGTGATTACTGATTACTTATGTAAGTTTACATTGAATTACTCTTACGTTATTAAAAGAGCTATAATTCTTTGATGTTATTTTCTTGCGTTTACATACTTGCTTCTAATTATAGTCTCTGTCGCATCCAAGAACGAACGCAACTATTTCATTAGACACCGTAAGCATTAAATGTAAAAGACTCTTCTTCAAATAGGCATAGAGAGGAAGGCTACAGTAATAAATTACAGTAGTTTTAAGTAATAAGCTAATGCCTAGTTGCATCTCCATTGTCATACTTTATGCACATCGCTAATTATACATCTGCTAATGCAGTTTCGTTGGCTTCATAAATATTTGAATAATGAGTTGTGTATATTCTAGATGTCAAAAACCTTAGCATTTAAGTTTTTGAATATTTCGCCCGCAGACCCAGATAACATTAAATTAAACTTCATGCTGATTTTTGGGAAAAAACACAAAATTTTAAGCAATACTATTGGAATACTAGAAATTCAATTCACATATTTTTGAAGGATAATAAATCTTTTATTAATAATGCTGTAGAGTATAGTTTTCTCAAATTTGGCATTGTGCGATTTAAAAGGAGATGGTAATCATTTTATGAGCTATATAGTTAGAAGGTGGAACACTTTCATTTTTTTTATGTTTTTAAAGTATCTAAATTTTGAGTTTATGAAGCCTCAATCTGTAGGTCGTCTTAATAAGCATGAGATGAGACTCAGTAGATTTGGTCGAATTTTTAAATACCCTGTAGACAAGAAGTAACAGTTGAATAGTTGGATATTGTAGGTAATTGTAGTGTGCTTTACTTTGTAGAATATTATTACCTGTTTTGAACTGACAATGAGACTTTGGCCTCGTCGAACCGTGAGTTCTTTTAATTCCACTGATTGTGATTGTAAGATGATGAGTCAAATGGATTTAGTAAACTCGTGACGACTTATGTACGGTGAATAGGTATACCATCGAGTTGTTGGAATAGGAAGATGCGTTAGTTTGTAGTTTAGATTTGCTGGTTATCGAGCTGCATCCTCGTTACTTTGTTGTGATGTACTGTGCTTGAGTAGCTCTACTGTCTACTATTAACGATAAGTAAATGCACTAAGAGCACAGGCTATATGGTTAGGCCATAATAATGTAATTTAGACAGTATGACTCGCTCTTTTATGTCAAGTCAAGAGACACAAATTCTTTCTTCAATTGAACCCATTCCAAAGCCAAAAAACAAAAACAACATCATACCTTTTGTTTCATCCAGCTAATATAACGGTCTTTGCTCTAATCATCTTAATTCATCACGACGACGGCGATACTGGAAGGAATTCTTGAAAGAAACCTACATTTTAGCACTTAACTTAAGACTGAGCTGAAGGAATAAAGACACTACGCCATATAAGAAGGTTAATACACGTTTAGCTAATGCAGTAATAATTAGCGAACATTGTACGTAATTCACCAGGACCTGATTTATGCACAAGAACCTGACTAGATAAATAAATTTGTAGCTTTGTAACGTTACGTACCTTGTTGAGTCGAATATTTTTGTAAGTAGGTAATTATATTCAGTAATTTTTGCCAAGTGCATTCTTTTCCTTTAATTTTATTTAAGCCTGTCTGTAAAATTAACTGTGCTTCTCTCAGTGGCATAATTAATTATACATTGTGATGTAAAATAAAGAGAAAAATTAATACCAAACTTTGCATGGAAAAAAGTGTGTTTTATGCTTTTTATGTGTTTCAATGTTGATTTGCTGATGATAAATAAAATAGTTAGGTGCTTTAAAATGAGAAGGCTGAGCTTTAAATATGCTTATGTAATTAAATATGTATAACATGTTGAGTATATTTATGTACCTAATGCTGATCTCTATAAGAGTAAGTTATTATCAATTGTAAGAATTTAAAATGGCCTTTTTCAAATTGTTGGGTTGTATTTGTAATGCTCCTAGGCTGAAGATAATGCGATAAAGTGAGTAATCAAGTAATGAGCCTCAATCTCAATGGAGCCTAACTTAGACATCGCTTTTGTTAGCAGTTAGGTCTGTAGGATAGTTAATCCCAGCGCATTATGTAAATAATCTTAAGATCAAAGAAGAGTTTTTTCGTGAAATAATGTTTTCCGGTTGTAATAGGTGTAAGAATGCCTTGTGTAGAAAGAGTGATGTGGTTGTGTGGGGTTGAGTGAGTCAGAAAATAAAGTTGAATTACAAAATCAGAACATTAAACATGTAAGATTTCATTTATTTATACTGCAATTTGCTTTTCACTAATGACCAAAAATCTAATAACCATACTACTGCTACTTAATATACTACAAACACTATTCTAAAAGTAAAGTTATGTTGAATGTAACATACTTATAAGAAGATAATAATATATTCAAAAGATTTGGCGAAGCGTAAACTATAACGATAAAGGAGCCAAACCCTTAATGTAAGTAACACTTGTGAGAAACTATATAATATACAATAATAAAAAGAGTTTGCAATTAAATTTAGAGAAAAATCAAGGCGAAGCAAAATGATGTAGATTGCTCACTATATAACGCTTTTGTTTTAGTATGGTAGTTTCAATGAAATAATTGTTCCTATACAAATTGCCGTATTCGACTCCCTGTGAATTCTTCACATGAAACACAAGTCCAATACAAAGCACATTCATTTTTCACGTTTTGCAATGCACCCACAGGAGAGATAAACAAAAACAAAACAAATCCCTGCAGATGCATAATATTTTGCTATTTTAATATAAAAATATATTTCGAAAACAAAGAGTTATCTATTTTATGTAGAGCAGGAAATAAGTTGGAGAGGAGAAAAGGAACGTGGACGCTCTTTAGAGTTATAGATAAAAACATGTATTTACCGACGATTCCATTATCCATTCACGGACAATTACCGTTATCAAGCACTACAAAAATGGTTAGGGATAAAAATATTCATTAAACACAATCTATATAATGTACCTTAACTATTCCGTAGCTATGTACCCTTCAACTGGTTACATACTGTATACTTAACACTAAAGAATTTGCTGGACACAACTAATACGAAATACAAATTGCTACTTAGGTGTGTGCTGACAAAACAATAAAATAAAATGGTATTTACGATAGCTAGTAGTAGTGATTGTACATACATTCATTCGTTTTTAACATAAAGCAGCAAAGCAAGAGCGGGTAGTTGACTTAATGACGAATAAAATTCAACTGGAATGATCCATTAGCGCTGAATTCCATTGTTGTCTGTGTAATTTGACGGCTCACACTTATCCAAATCAAAACATGGCACATTTCCTTATCATTTCATCAAAAAAGGTCCTTCCAGTATTTTTGTAGGGATGCAGCAATGTTCTCATTACTGTATTGGGGTTTGTAGTGTAGTAGTAATCAAGTATAAGTCTTCCAAGTAAAAATTGTCACTGTATCATGTAAATGTGTATTTTCGTTGAAAGATTTCTAATTTCGAGTCATGTTATTGTAGTAGTACTTATGTAGGTATAGTATTTATCTGGCTAAATAGTTCGCTTTAGATTATTGACACAATTTTCATATTGTATGTAAATTATCAATGTATTTGTGTACAATGCTTTTTCATTATAAATTCTCTCATTTAGCATGTAAAGAGATGAGGGTATTTTGAATGGGAATGTGTTACGGATAAAAATGTAGAGTACTACTTATGTAGGTAGGTAAGTAAAAGATAGGGTCGCTATGTAATGAAAGTCAAACAAATGGGTTGCACACTTGTCACCTGTTATCCGCCGATGAATGTAAGTCTGGCAGAATGTAACTCATCTTGTCTGCTGTGATTGCTGTTCTAAGATGGGGACTGAATTCAATTCAGCTCAATTCAGTTCAGGTGGATATTTATCTGAGGTGAGTGAAAACACTGTGAGCCTTTATTTACAACTTTTATTTATCTGTAGGTCGCATCTCCTCCTTGTCTGTGCTCTACTGTCTGAGTGGAGTTGCTGCAACTGTTGTCATCTGCATTGAGCCTCACAATCACTTGGCTTTTTATTCATTGCCAGCTCAAGCTGTGCTCTTGCCTCTTTGTTGCTCCTCAGCTCACTCACGTCAAAATACAGTAGAGAACCAGTTATGTGACACAATCAGTCAATTTCTGTTTTCAGACGTCCAGGCCATAAGATAAACTTCAAGATCACGTCACAAATCAGTAGAGGCCATACTTACACATTTATTATGCACTGAGCAGCATTTTAACTTCGTGAACATGTACATGTAATGAATATGAATAGCTGTAGATAAACTCTGTAATCACTTTAAATACTACGTGCAAAATTGCATGAAGATATTATTTCTTCATGCTCATGATAATTTTTTCGTGTCTGGTTTTCCATCCAAAGTGACACGGGGCGACGAAGGAGCCAACAACATCGGACGACAACAAAACAACTTGCTGGCCAGCAACAGTCGCAGCTTTTTTTTAAACTTCTAATACTTGTCCAGATATCCTTATCTAGAAAATTATGTCTTGACTTGTATAATATATACATATATATATATATCCATTCTGTCTAATATATTCATTTGTAGCTGTCTGTGACGAAAGGAACAAGACAAGTTGTGTGTTTTTTTCCAAAAGCTAAAAGTGCAGTTTCAAGTGCAGTCAATAGTTTTCATTCTATTGTACTGTTTACTATTGTATGAGTAATGTGATGCGAGAGCAGACCAGAATATCATGTTCAGTTCAGTTCGGTTAAGTTGACTTTGACTTGGAAGCCAAACCGTTGAATTTAAACGTATACTTAAGTACGAATGACAATTGGCTCCTATTTATATAAATCTTAGAGGAAATAAGATGCAGAGGGAAGTAGAAGTCTACAGTAGTAAGGGAAAAAATCCAACAGAACATCAAAGGTGAAGAACAAGTAAGTAGAGGGAGGTATCTTTACAGGAGACATTTATATAGCTGCCCATAGCTCTATGCAAAAGTAGTTAACTGCATCAAAAATTGGAAGGATCTGTACACATTTCGAAATTCTGCTCCTTCGCTCCCATTTCCCATCCCTTCAGTTCACAGTGCAGTCTTCTTCACGTGCGTAAACATTTCCAGTTAATAGTTGCATTAGGGACACTGCCACGCATGGAGTCTAAGTCCCTCCTGGCGGAACAACCAAACGAGCATTCGTCAGAGATACATTAACTATCGGACTGTTCATTGGGACGTGTGGCTCCTTATTCACTATTCTAATCTAGTTCACATCTCTAGTTGCCTTGCTTTGGAAGGATTTTGCATTGAGCAGACAGAACTTTTAGGAATGGGATCCACGCACGCATTCCTCATTTCTACTTCTCACTCACTTCTGAAAAAGAGTTCTTGGTTACGGTGCAACGTGAGGGCACCGTCATATGCCGGAGATATGGTCATTGAGTAGAGAAGCACGTGGAGAGTGGCTATCTCTCGCTTGACTCCTATTTGCGTGTACACTGAACATTTTTGCATTGCTCGTCGCTAGTAATTTATTGGCGCAGGTCTCAGGACTCTACATTTTTGGTTGATGTCGAAAATTTAAAGTGTACTTGCTTTTATTTGCCACATTACTTATATAGACACTCGGCCCACTCGCTTTCGAGTTGGACGCACTCGAGTGAAAATCGTGTAGCTGCATATAGGTAGAGTGTGTGCTGAGGGAAGGGAACAAAGTCAAGTCTTGGCATGGCAGTATATGCAAATCCATTGGTGACGTGTGTATGAAAAGTTGCCACTCCTTCTACAAATTTAATTAGAATTCTTGTCACTGGATTTGGTGATCGGCCTTTGAATTTTGGAGTTTTGCGTTTGGGTGATTTGGGCAGAGGGGATGTCGTTTATATCGCTACATTTAGTCACACCATTTGAACGGTAGCCCAAGCATTGAACGTGACCTTTTTGTTGTTTTTCTTTTTCTGGCGGTTCGTTTCCGTCTGTGGTGACCACATCCCATTCAGTTTTGGCATAAGATTGTCGCGGAAGTTCCTTTTGAACCGTTGCGAGAGCGTAGCCCACACTCCGTGCTCGCGACCCGAAGAGTCGCGAAGGAGGATTTTGGAAGTTCCGCCCTTACCGCTCACTGTGGCGAGGGCGGAGCTGCGCGAGACGGTGCGAGGGCTCATGCGCGACTTGGACGAGTGTGGCGACACTTTGCGGGAGGCACTGGTGACTGCGTGCGGGATTTTGGGCATCTCGGAGAGTTCCAGCCAAGAAGAAAATGGAACTAGGAGATGTCTTCCGTTTCCCCAGCCGAGGTAGTCGCCGCCAGAGCCCATGGCGCCGGCAGAGCCGTTGTTGGGCATGGAGAACTGGGTTGGCAGGAAGTTCAGTGACCTTTGGTACGGCGCAAAGGTGGATGAGCTTCGACCCATCACGTGGTACAAGTAAGACTCCTTCGGGTAGCTGCTCCGCGGCGTCGTTACACTCTCTGTCTTCAGCGGCACGAGGAGCACCGGCTTGTTGGCGGCTAGTTTTGCCGCCAAGGCGGATTTACTCGTCGTGCTCCCGCCGTTCGAGTAGATCTTCCTTTGTGCCCTAACGACGTTCTTGTTGGAGGAGTCTTCGCACTCCTCCACGACATTCTCTTCCGACTCGAGCCCTTCATTCTCGTCGAACTCCTCCCCATGCTCCCCGCCTTCAGACTGCGTCTGTTGCTGCTGGTGATGGTGGTGGTGGTGCGGGTAGTGGTGTTCGTGGCGGGTGGAGGAGAAGCCCTCGTAGCGGATGACGTTGGGGTTGGGGAAGATGTGCTGTGCGTGGGTGTGCAAGGAGCTGGAGTGGTAGTTGCTGCGCAAGGACAGGCTGCTGAAGGAACCCGCCGGCTCCTTCGTCGTCGCTGTGGAGGATGTGAAAGTGGAAGTGGAGGAAGAAGTGGCCGTCGACGTCGTGTCGTTGTAGATCGCATTGTCGAGCTCAAAGTCCAGCGACTTGGGCTCGAAGGAAAACATGCTGTTGGCTTTGGAGGGGATGTCCATCTCGGAGTGGTAGACGGCGGGAAGGGACGTGTACGTCGATAAGGACGAAGAGCTCGAGCTGGAGGCGCATTTGCTGCTTTCTGACTCGCTGGACGAAGGGGTGCCGGGCAGAGCGAGGGTCGAGGAGGAGGAGGGGGGATTCGGGGCGGGTGAACAGGGGGCGGGTGGAATGAACAACTTAGCACCGAGAATCGGATTGATCTTGTATTTAACGGGCTTGAGCTTGAGGCGGAGGTCGCGGTACATTTGGAACAGGTCTTCGGCCTCGGAGCGGGTGCGGAAGGCCGTGACGAGGGCCATCATCTTCGCCAGATGGCGCACCACCCACACCAACGTGGACGGGTGCATGGTGTCGCAGTGGCAGAAGACGACGTCCTCGATGGGGTAGGACTGGAAGGAGGACAAGTTCGGCAGCGTCTCCCAGTACGGCGACCTCTCGCCGCTCGCGCAGAACTCGTCCGAGTCCGAGCCGTTGCCCGACGAGGAATTGCTGTCGTCGGACACGTGTAGGCCCGAAGAGCTCGAGATGCTCGCGTTGTCCATGGACGCCCCCGACGAGGACAACGAGGAATGCACGTGCGAGCTGCTCTCGCTTTCTTTTTCTTCCTTAGAAATCTCCAGGTGCGTCATCAAGTCCGTCAGGTCCAGATCTACGGACTCGCTCATCTTCACCGAGCGAACGGACTCGCAGTCCGACTCGAAACCTTCGTCTTTGGACTTGAAGCCCGGAGACGTCAGCTTCAAACCTCGCTCCGAACATTCCACCGAGTACCTTTAGTCACACGAGAATAAACAAAACAAAAAATGATCCCATTTCTGTTATCACTTAGTGCCATATGAACCGGCATTCCTCAAAATCCTCAAATCAACATCCTCATCTACAATGCAAGGGAACTCGATCACTTCCCGATACTCTACATAGAATTACATTGTGCATATCTGTGTCTGATACTATTTGTATGATTTGATTTGACACGTAATTCCTGTAAAGACTACAACAATGGCTCGTATCATAAAATGAAATTAACACGCCTGTTTATGAATAAGTAGCTACCCACACTAGAACGATATCACCTATTATACACTGTCATAATTACTACACTATCTTAAAATTTATGGCAACAGTCAAGTTGCTATGCAGTACAGTACTCACTATACTACTCTCCTCCACGTACATATCATTATTTCCACAATGAAAACATTGTCGAGATTAAGATTGTGATGAGTTTGTTGGTTGCTAGAGTTGCAGCTGCCTTCCGTTAATTTTCATTCATTCTCTCAGGAGTTGGATGATGGACAAGCCCATAAAATTCTTTATAAAAATCCATGTACCTGTCTATCTGAGCTGTGCTAACTTTCAGTTCTCTCAAGTTGCTCCATTGCCCTGAGCTACTAGCGCCACAATAGTGCATCTCATATCATTGAATTCCTTCAAGCAACTTCACTGTAGCTCACCAGCTCACAATTCTTCCTTTTTACTAGTCCACTCTACTGCCCTGCACTCCTCCTCACATTACACTGCACTATATACGAAGATACTATCTCCCCGTCGTTCCTCGTCCTCACTACTTATATATATATATATACTAAATAAATATGCATAGCTACTTTGGCTAGAGATAGTGAGCTACATTTTTATAAATTGTGCATTTGCATAATTGAATGTCTTTAGCCATGTTCAATAAGTATAGGAGCAACTATCTGGACTGAGAGCTAAGTTTGTACATCGTGGAGATTGTAAACAGTTTAGTGTACGTATCAGTGAACAATGTCTCTCTATAAATACATAAATGTAGATGTAGAGAGAACTTGGATTTTTTTGAATGAGAATGAGACAAATAGATGCATGTGAATTAATTCTACAACTTTTCAACAATAAAAGATTGTGCATTACTATTCTGGCTCTGAGGAATTATTGTAGGACTGTTACCGTTAGGATTAACGTATGTACATAGTCTATCTAGGCACTATCCTTGTGTTTGGATGTGGACTGAGTGACTAATGCCCTTTATTTCCCTTTTGTTCTCTTTTTATGCTGCATCCTATTAATTGCACTGCACTGAATTCTTGTTCTTATTATGCAGATAAAAGGAAGGAAATGTTCCGATAATATTTTTCTCATTCTCATCATCAGAGGAGAGTAATAATAAACAACAGGTAGATGCATTCCTCTGTGTGAGCAAAAACAAAAACCTCGTCTCAATCTCTCTGCCGCGACGAAACAATAGAGGTGAATGCAATGCAAAGTAACAGAAACCTACATAGTTCCTAGATAGTTGACGAGTAAGCAACTATAGCATCCCTCTTTTCCACATCTCTTTTTTACTCTTCAGAAAGTACACATAAAAGGAACGTTTCATCTCATTCATCTTAATTACCTCAACGTCTCGGTTAACATGTCTCCCCTACTTTAATAAATATCCAGAAGAGTAAAAGCTCCAAATCCCTCGCCTAACTACCATCTACCTCTCTCTATGAAATTCTATCTCTGAGAGCTATGCATACAAGGTCCAAGCTATTCTCAGCTCTAACATTGACACTGTATTTTTAAAGCTAGTATTCATTCAAGAATAAGATGAAGAAAAACTCATGAGTCGACTGTGGGAAAGATAAAGGTAGAAATCTATCTTGTCTTATAGCGCCCATTTACACTCCAAAAATAGTAGAGACGAATTAAGGATTTGCTTACTTGTTGCTTTCGTGAAACTTGATGTGCTTCTTTGCCGGGTCAGAAGGTTGATAGCGCTGTAGTAATGTTTCAACTAAACTCGCCAAAACTTCGGATCGAATGGCTCCGTCCAGTTGGACTTTGCCGAGTAAATAGCCCGTGAAATGTGTCATCTTCTTTTTCGTATTTCCTAAAGACAAATATAATATTACAGTTAGTTAACCAAAAAATAAAGTGGGTGAGAATGTCCATTAATGCCTCTCTTGCCATTGTGATCACCAACCAACACAAAGCATCAGCCACAATAATGCCATACTTTTAACCATGTCATCCCATATAGCCTCACTCTTCTGACTTTAATCTCTCTCCATTCAGACACGTAGTATTCTTGATAGTTAATACACAACAATTTACATGCTAAACTACATTCAGCCTTTGTTAATGTAGTGAGACGTCTAAATTCTTCTCCTACAAATCCTCACCCTAACCCAGACAAAATCTCTGTGCCGGAATACATTCAATAGCCCAGCACAAAGCTCTACACAAACCAAAATTTGACAACATTACATTTACCTTTGAAATAGGATACACAAGCTATTTACTTGACATTCTATGGAATTAATAAATTTTAACAAGAACCCTGTGAAACTTTCAAGTGCATTAGGACACTAAACCACCTCAAGGCTTAATGTTACTCAACACTCCCGACGACACATCCTTTTTTCCTCAAATTATTTATTTAGAATTCTGCCATTCTCAATTCTCGACTCTTTGATTGTAGTGAACGGGAATGAGACAGTTTCGAAAGGTAGCCTTGGGAAGCCCATACAGTTCAGTACCCTCACATTTTATTATTAGGTCTTCTGTACCATGTTACTCCTTCACTACCCCATTACTTTATTTTGCCTTGTGAAAATCAGGTTTTTCTAATGTGGTCTCCCAAATATTTCCTTCAAGGCATTCGAACACATTTTTGGAAAACTTATGTAGCTACCAAATACCATTTTTCTTTTAAATTCACAAACACAATAACAAAATAAATAAATAACCTACATTTTGCAGCAAAATTGTCAACTGTAATATAAATCCTGTAACCAATGATGTTTATTTTTAATAGCGGTCTAATATTGAACTTATTGATACTGAATTAGCACTTGAATGTGAACAATGGTTTTTACTGTTATTATACTAACTACGGTTTGCAAATTGAAAAAAGTTCTAAAACCATCTTATACAAAGAATTTTTCAAAATCTTTATAGGGATCATAATATAACTGTTTAGATAGAGAAAATAAAGTGCAGAAAAATTGGAAATGTTTGCATAAATATGTAAGTCAATAAAAGTCAACACAATGAAAAGTGGCAATGCAGAAGTAGGAAAAATGGAAGTCAAAAGAGCATAAGGAGATTGATAGGAGGTTTTTGCGCAATGGTATAAGAGATATATAATTATAACTGTAAAGTTTGCGTTGGGAATAAAGCGTTGAAGAGTTTTAGCGTCTTCAGAGACGCGATAGCTTAGTGACTTAGTTATTCACGGTTTACATCCCGGAGAGATTGTGTAGCAATATAGTTTCCGTAGGTGGGCTTTTTTGATGTAGTTACTACCTACTGATTCATAGGTGAATCCTAACTGAGCCTTTGCCAAAGTAAAAACAAGATAACAATAGGTGAATGCATATCAGACATTATGGTCGATTACATATAAGTAGTACAGTAGAGTCTTGCGTCTTTAGTTGCTGATTCACCAGAATTTCTTTGTGTCCAATTATCAATCGGAAAAAAATGTGAGTTTACAAAGCTAAATACAGAATGGCTGTCTAAAAAAGCGTTTACGCAACGAATGCGATGTAAAGTGTGAGAGAAGCAACTTTTCCAAATCGGCATTTATGGCAAAAGACACTTGTATTTAGTTGGTGAGGTGATGAGTAAGGAGATGAACAAGGATTAAAGTGTCTGTAATCAACGAGTGTCTACTTCCTACACTACCTACGCTTTTCTTTGGTTATAGGCTCAGTGTCTCGTCTCTTAGTTCACATCACACCTGTCTGTCGCTCCTTTCTTACATATTTGATCAGAGGCTGAGAAGTAATAGCTCATTCAGATATTCAGATCACTTCTCACAGCAGCATGAAAAATAGGGATTCATTAATTTCATGTTGCTGCGTAAATTGTAGCATTTAGAATTCACAGTCCTTGCAGATCATCTGCCTATTAAATTAAAAGCATAGCTAGCGTCCAATTGACACATGTGACTCTTCCTCGTTCTGAGCAGAGAGTGACTATAATATTATGAGTATCAATAATAGTGAGAGAGGAGTCTCTAGAGCCACGAAATTAAGGAACTGAAGGAACACCTTAGAGAAGACTGTGAAATAATGCCGCTACATTTTGTGCAGCCTAGCGGTGAGCACCTACCTCGCTCTGCTCCTCATAATTTCTGTCAACTGACATGCATCACAATTCGAAAGAAGATGCAGGCAGGGAACTAAATCCATCCTGTATCACTGACATAATCTCGACGATGGTTTTTCTCGCAATTTATTTAATTCAATCTGAAGTTGCATCAGAGCCGAGCCGCATGTCATGCCACAGTCAAATTACACGATTACAGGTACAAGTGCTACATCTGACTGAGCCATGCCACTGATTGTAGTATTGTTAGTCATATA
Source organism: Tomocerus minor (assembly GCA_009936455.2). Taxonomy (NCBI): domain Eukaryota; kingdom Metazoa; phylum Arthropoda; class Collembola; order Entomobryomorpha; family Tomoceridae; genus Tomocerus; species Tomocerus minor. Next base: position 22,227 of record JAAAYG020039261.1, read on the forward strand.
ATATAGCAAGTAGAATTTAAATTTGCCCAAGTCTTCTTTTGGTAGCTTTATGTGTCTCTGTCTGTGTGTCTGTTGTCGTGGAATGGAAGATAAGCCAGATCGCACTCACACAGTCATAATGCAATAGCAAGCAAAGTCAGAGCAGAACAGGGTTTTTTGCTCTAATTTTGTTTTTGCTCGTTCCGTAGCATTCTACTGTACGAATCTCTTTTTCATGTAACATCCGTTAGATTGAACTTGCAATTTTTTAGTGCAACGCAGAGCAAATGGAATTACCGAGATAGATAACGTAACGCCATGTAATCAAATCATATTTCAGAAGTCCGTACGTAACGTACGTCTAATGCTCACAGAAATGTATATGCACTCACACACAGAGATTCACAAAATTCAAACTCGTACAACAGCTAACTACGGTAAGTATCTATTAACTCTGTAGCTAACAATAAGTTATAGTTTTCAGCAATTTCTCTGCCTTCTTATTGTTATTTAGCTTTGCTTAATATGCATTGCATTGATTTTCCATAGCAGAACAGAAACTCCGCTCGTTTGGCTTCGTTTGCCTTGCCTAGTCTCGCTCCGGCTCTGCCCCTGCCTGCCTGCCTGCCTGGCATGCTTGTTAGTTGCACTAGACGTCAGATATCAAAATTGAAATGAACTTTAAATTCTGAGACTAGTGGTAGTGAACCTAGGAGCATGAGAATTTTATTTCTCCTCTCTACCAATCTGTTCTCACCTGTGTGATTATCATTCTCCTACCCTCCCTCCTATACGCCAGCAATATTTACTATTTCCCCTTCCTATAAAACACACAAGAGCTATACACACAGGAAACTCGGAGTAAGTAAGTATTAGTTCTATATACTCTGGCAGAACAACTCACCTTGCCCAACCACATTTTCAACTGGTGCACTACCTTCTCTTTGTATTTGCAAAATTGGAAACAGTTATATATTTATTAGCCCTATTATTACAATGCTATTTCCATTACTTATAGGCACATACTGTAGTTAATGAGAGAGACTCCTGTTTTATTTATAGAAATCTTCCTTTTTGCAAACCACCGCAACGTTCAAAGATTCTAATCTCCTTTAAAAATAATAGCAGTCAATTTAGCTACAGAGATAATGTGCAACTAAAGTAACGACTCCTTGCAAATGCAATAGCTAAATAATTATACATTCTTTTCTACTTTGTGTACAGCCAGCGAAAGGATACACTTACAAATAATATTAGTATCATGTACCTTACTGTGGTTTACAGTTCTACTATTTTTCACTATTAAGAGCTTTACAGAATATTTTAATCATAAGGATGCACTTAAGTTCACTCAAAGAGCCACGACACCAGTCTCGTCCAATGTTTGCCAATAATCCTTGTTGATTTTATTTTCCCGTGCTACTCATTACATGACTAATAAAGTCTAAACACACAACGTTTCCACAGAAGGCAATGTCTTTACAAACTGATTTGGCATTGTCATGTCGTACTAGTAGAACCATATGTATCAATATCTTTAACTGTATTGCTATAAATGGCACATCTTGTCAAGGTATGCATAAAATCAAGGTGCATTCGATGATTAGCTGCGTACTTATAAGAACTCGAGCACCTGTCCAATTTCAACTTTCAATTTTTCAGTAATTTTATTTACTGAATAAATTTTTGTAGACAGAGTTACGTAGGCAGATTGTCTTGCCCATTAAATTTAGTCTGCGGTGGGTGTATCTAAGTGTGTTGTTGTAAAAATAGAATGTGACGTATTAATTTAAAGAAAATAAATGGTTGTTTCATGCATTAAAAACCTTTGTATCAGATATATGTATATAATTTATACCTTTCTTACAGGTTAGGATGTGAATGGAGTTTTATCATATTATTTAGAATTTCCAGTGTAACCACCTAGCATTCATGCTAAACAACTATCTTTTGTTTGTGCAAATAATTGGCTACATGTGGGTTAATTTCAACTTTCAAATGGATCATTAAAAACAATATTATTATTTGCTTAGTACCTACTTAAAAGGGTTGGACTTTAGACAGTCGTTTACCAAATGGCCTTAAACATCTTATTCGTAATAAAATTATAGCATATTATAAACTTGTATATTCATAGAATATAAACTGGTGAAAATGCTAATTCCTTAAATGAATTAATTTTTCCAATTTGTTGCTTTCTGGAAATCACTACTGAAAAACGATTGAACATAATGTCTAAAATGCTTAGCAATTACGCTAATACTTTGCAATTGGTAAAAGTTTTACAACTTTGCAAATTGGTAGTTGTAATCCATCTGTATATTATAGCTTATAATGTGTATCGTGTGTGGTAGTGGCATTGCATGCTGCACAAAATTGCATTTCTTTTCTATGAAAAAACTGGCAAGCTTGAACAAGCGTCGTACATGTTGATATTGACTTGTTGAGGCGTTTTTGCAAAATATTTTGCTCTCTAATGGCTCTAACTTGAACATTTTATAATTTTTGTTATCACACAGCGCTGGTTCCTGTAACTATCAAGTGCAGTAAATCTTCGTTTGGTCATTGGAGCCAAAATTTCTTTTAGTTGAACTTACAAGTGTTTGGTTTTTGTTTTAGGTAGGTAAATTATGTTTACAAATGTTTTAATAGTTACAAGGCAGGACTAGAGGATTACACCTTACAAGAACACACAGAGGAATTATAGTAAAAAAATTCTTATTTTCTACTGTGAAGAAAAATGGTGTAATCAAAGTTATCGTCATAACCATCGGTAGCATGTAGCAGTAGGTATAAAAGGTAGTACATAATAAAAGGCTTAGCACAATCGAATGCAACTTAAAACAGGACTACTGTAAATACAAAATATTCAACCGAAACCTAGCCTAACATTTGATTGTAGCGATAGCCATTCATTGCAAAACTAGTATTATTAGTGTGTAGTGGTTCGTGAGTATTTGTGAGTTGGTGAGTGAGTGAGTATGAATTTACCTACCAGTTTTCTAATTTCGTTTCTATATTTAAAGGTACCGTAATAAATGTACTATAAGGTATAGCGAACACATTTCCATGTTTTCTATAGCCGACGAGCTATAAATTATCAAATGGTGCAGTTAGGTTCATTGGAAATAAACTATTATTGCTTTTATTTACTTAGAGCCTGGCATTGAGCTACCTCGAAATCCTAAGATGATGCATGATATTTTATTTGGGAGAGCTACATAACACGTTACAATATTTACAGTGCTAACCAATAGCTATAACTAAATACAGTTGTGTCTGAGTGCGAGGATGAACTCGTAGATTGATACACGGCTCATTAGTCATAGTTTGTGTAATATTATAGAGCAAAGGATGGAATCTCATCGGATTAGTTTGCAATGAAAAATCTCTGGCTCAAAACTGAAAGATAGATCGTGGAAGCTATCAGCACATCAGTAAAAAACATATTAAGATCACATAATAAGGAACACACGAAATGCTATTCACGATAAAAAATCCTACCTACATACAGAAGAAAATAGTAGATCATTGAATTGCAATGAAATGACTGGTGTCAAAATTCATGAAGCTAAAACCTCTGGTAATCACGGAAGCTGAACATGAGACCACAGGTGTGTTGAATACTCCACTAAAGATATTTTGTAAGTAACTGGAGTACATTATGTACGGAATTAATGGGCACTAATCACAGATGCAGTCTATTAGGGCTATTCAACAAAAACCTAAATCAAACATCTTTGAAACTCACAATTATAATTGAGACGAGTGAGACATTTACAAATGCCATTGGAAATGAAATGAGGAGAGATGGACATAGGCAGCCCTTTGATTATCTTTCTATATGGAGAGGAACGAAAACGGGAAGATGTTACATATTTCCTTTTCAAACTCAGTACCTGATGTTAGAATTTATTGTAATGCTATGCCAGGTTTTTATGTGCTCTTTGTATAAGGAAAAGAATGTTTTAGGATTGTCTCTTGGCTATCTCATGATTGATGATGACACGACAAAGTTAAAATAGTTTAAGAGCTAACCGACAAAATTGGTTGGGGAAAATTTTGCCTTTTTCCTTATTGAGTATTGTTAGTTTTGGATGGACATTAGTAGCCCTAGCGGTTTCTTCAGACTCTACAACTTAATACTAATGATATAAAGTAGAGAAGCCTCTTACCAACCCCGTCAAATACTTTTTAACAAAGTCGAAGCTAAAATCCCAGTTTTTTCTCTTCAGTAGGCTCTTCAGCTACACAAATACTCATAAGTATGTACGCTTTTTAATAATGCGTCGGAAAGGCAAGAGAAATGGGTTGACTGTCAAGTCATATCACACTGAGCACACAAAATAAAGTATCTACTGAGCCAGTTCCAGAATCCATGTCCAGGACCAACCACTTCTGACAACATGACTTATGAGAACTTGAGGAATACTCGAGGAATGAGCCATATAAATATTTATAATCCTTTCTCTCCCCACTACGTACATCAACTATTAACAGTAATTTCAAATATTTATCCTTTCGCCGTTTCTACTCAAATAAATTAACAAACTCACTCGAGGGTTTTCAAGCTGTAAGTCAAAAATCCCTTTTTGCCCTTTGACACAGAGCTGGACTAAGTAAGGGGATTAGTGTAATCCTCGTGGCCCTAACCACTGATCATCACAAAAAGAAGCCAACACGTAAAAATCCTTGAATGAGTCATTAGTGTTCCATTTAAAAAAAAGATTTTAGCAGAACAATTTTGAATTTCATGTAGAAAAGAGGATTTCAAGATTTCACGGCTTTTGTAGTAGAAAACGTCTGTAATGTTATTGTCTCATTTTCATCACTGAGAACAACTGCTTATAAATAAAATTTAGGGACACTGTGATATGTGACAATATAAATTGATTTTTGTGTTTGTATTGAAAAAAAGTGGACGGGTATTGGTTTAGAGTAGAAACTAGAAACAAATAGGAGCACAGGACAGCAGATACGAACCGCACTGTCTCAACTCGAATGGAGACTCAAGTAGGATCAGGCTCACTCACAAAAAAATCCGTGTACTACTTACGTTTACGTATTCACACATGCACACGTCCTAAAGATGTGTTTGTACTGCATGTAGGCAAGTACTGTTCGAATAGGAGTACAATACCTGCATAGATACATGTAAATTGTAATTTAAAACTTGTCCTGCACCACGAAAGGAAAAATCTTGGTTTTTCAATCTGACACAGGTAGTTTGTATGTTGTTTGTAGGTGATGCTCTGAAGAGCCAATATAAATATGATTCCACTTGGGAAATATTTATATAGGTAGGTAGCTCTAGAGATTGTAGTTTAATGGAGAGAAGGAGAATTGGAAATCTTTCAAGTAGTAAAGTAGTAACTAGTAGGAGAGTAGCTCACTTGTACGACTACAAACTGAATCTCTATTGGAAAGGAGCAAAGGAAAAGCACCTGTTCCTTCTGCAGTCAAAGTAATAATGCCGAGAGTTGAGACAAGAACAAGTCGCACCTCCAATCCAACAGTTGCAACTACTCGCACTGCAACTTTGTACTCTGCCCATACAACCACCTTGCCTTTATTCCCATTACTCGACTCTAACTTGAGAATTCAAATCCTTAGTTGCCTCTGTCCATCACCTCTCGTCAATTCCACCATAAACACTACTCTCTCACAGTGCACTGTACTATTATACATGGAGCACTAAAAGTAAGTGACTCTACAATGCACAATAGACTGTGCTTGTTGTGTACCTCAACTTTAAGCATCTCTCTACAATAAATGCAAATGTAGCCTAAACTATGTATAGCTACTTAATTGTGAATATATTATATTACTTCCAATTCATGATTAGTACAATGTAGAAACGAGAATTGAAAAAGAAACCCCCTGTGTCTAATAGTTGACTTAAATTGACATGATCAGCTCAGTGAGGCAGTTGAGGACTATTAGTGCATCCGCAGAAGAGGAATCAGTTTTAATTTGGTCGACTCCTCTATCTCTTCAAAGAGACCATAGAAATCCTGTTGATTTACTAGTTTTCTATTCTGCAAAACTATCATAATTTATTATCAAGAAAAGAGTTATACTAGAAATAACAAGAATTGTTGCTGCAGTCTCACTCCCAACATTCCTTTCATTCCATCTCTGCATAATATTATTTATTATACGGATATTTAAGATGAGTTCGTCATAGTGCAGTGCTCATTTACAGAGCAATGACAAATCTCCTGTTGTAAGTATTATGTTTGACCACTTACGTTGTTTAGTCACGTCACATCGCATTAGCTCATCATCAGCATTCTCCCTTCCTTGGGTTATGTAGGTATTTATCGTAGGATTTTTGGCAGAAACCTTTTACAGGCACTTAGTATTTAGTTAGCATTTCATCTCCTTTCATTCCCTTTTCAAGAGATGGAGGATGAGATACACATCTGAGCATTTATTTGAATTAGATTACTACAAATGACAGAAATGGAGTGCTAAGTAACAAGGAGCTAAGAAAGCCATATTCCCTTCCCTGACTCACCTGTAATTTAGTTAAAGAGGAAGATTTTCACATGCAGAGCATTTAGCGAGCCTAAATAACTATAAATTATGGTGCACACTAAGTAATAATAATATTATAATTACTTAAGTAGGGAAATAGTGATGGAAAAGGCACGTAGGATGTTAGTTTCTACGATGTCCACTCGTCCCCATCATAAATTCAACATCATAGACAGGAATATAAGTAGGCTACTGAGATGACAGGCGGAATCTCTGCCTGCACTGCGATCCTTCGTGAATGAATGAATAGTTTTTTGTGCGAGGAGCATAATAATACAGAGTTGTGGCTTGCTTGGCTCGACTTAGCATGAGAATATTATCATGCCATGCAAATGCACAAGAGCATCTTCTGTTTATCTATCTCCTTTAGATGTTTGTATATGAATATGATGAGAGAGATGGGAAAAATGGATTCTACTCGCCTTATACACATTGTACAGTACAGAACACATGGAAATTATTTCGTTGCGAGTAATTCAACTGCACCTGAAATCGATTCTCAACTCAACTACTCTCTGCTCTGCACACACAAACAACAACGTTTTCTTGCTTGCTTGGAATGGAAGAGATAGACGAGAGGATGAGCAAGGTAAACCAGAAAATAGTAATACTGACACATATACAATATTAGTATTCGAGCAGGTATTACCAGTATGCACACATAGAAATACATTCCATTGCATTTCCTTTTAGCACATGGCCACAGCAAACACAACATAAATCTTCATCATGAAAATATACATTAATATCAACGTTTACTATTAGGAGCAGGCAGGATTGAGTCTACCTTTGCGTAAAACTAACTATCTCCTCTTCTGGCTAGCATCTTGCATTGTTGCATCCTTTTCTTCTCCCACGTGCATACTTACATACATTCCCATTGTAGATGACGAGAGATAAAGGAATGCATATTCTGAGGAGTAAGCCTCCCTATAAATACAATGCAACAGCCACCACATCCTACAACGTCTAATAACCATTAACTCCGGAGAAAAATAAATTCCATTGAAAATAAGAAGCTCATAGATGCAGAGCAGGACAGAAGATCTAAAGGGCACAGACAACAAACATACACACACAACTATATTATTATAGTTACATGCATGCATGTATATTTATTTACGTTTTCCCAATTTGATTGTCGAGAAGAGTCATAGAATGAATTTGTCTCCTGGCCATTTCTTTCCAAGTTGTCGTTACTGGGTTTAGCCCATGGTTAATGAAATAATAGGGCAGTAAATAGTAAGAGAGTCGAGTGCTGTGTGTGCACCTCTTGTCTCTATTCCCTCTCATCAGCAGAATCAACAGACTCCATTATCCCAATCCGATATTCAACTGAGCCGATGCAGAGCTGTGTAGCGTAGCTCATTTGCTTTGCCACTTTAATTAGCTACTAATTAATGAGGTTGTTCCTTGGCATGCTGTGGTCCATTCTGCAGTCTCTGCATCTCACATCCATAGATAAATAATGTGAGCAGAGCTAAATAGAGGGATGAGGATGAGGATGCTATGGTTTGATGAGTTTATAGCAGGTACCTACTTGCATTGTTGTGTGCCAAACTAAAGACTCAGTCACCTGCCGACTCCACTCTCTCACTCCTGTCATCGTCAACCAAAGCAATCCAATCAACTCCTTACCATTGCCAATAATAAAGCAAAAGAAAGCTTTCTTTAGAGATACTTCATCCCAGGATGTGTCTTCTCGACTCCTAAACTCATCTGAAGACTTGCTCACTTATTCTTAGGTTGAGCGCGACTTTTATTCCTCCTCTCTCTGCTTCTATTTAACTTTGAGTGCGTGAGGATGGTTATAAATGACAACCATTTAATATTTCTAGTGTCTTCTTCACTAATTAATCTTTCCACTCAGTAGATACCTTATTATAACTTTAGTAACTACACATCCCTCCTAATTACTTATTTCTTTTCACAATCACATATAAGTTTGCAGTGTATAAATAGCACCTGTCTGTTCACTGTCCACTTTTAAAATTTCTTCAAACTATAACGGATCTTGAGATAAACACTTTTTGAATACAATAACAGACACATAGTTAATTAACAATTAAATCCTTGTATTAGTGTAATAGCATAAGATCTACCTACATTTGAGCATCATATAATCTTGTATGTATGTATGTATGTAGGTAGGTAGTAACCTGTTAGATCTCCAATAGAATGATATATGCTTTGAGGAGTAGTTTGAGAATGGAATAAATAGGCAATTGTAGATGTACTACTTTTAACACTAATTGTCTACCAGTTTCGATTCAACTGTCGGCGTATTTGGCTCTATTCTACTTGTAAATATATTATGAGCATATTATCACCATTATACTCTGTTCATTGTACACCCGACAGCCATTATTACAAACAGGTATATACCTATCAACTTTTATCACATAATTCATATCCCCTCATTTATTTCTCTAAAATTAACCAGACAGAAATAATTGTTGACATTTGCTTGCCATATTCCGGTTTTCAGGTGAAATGCGACAGCTTGCTTGATTACATCCCTTTCTCAGCAAACCAAACACAAGTTTCACTTCCTATCGAAAGTAGGTTTGAAGTTAAAAATAATTACCAATAAACTCTAAAGACATCTTTTCGTTGTGTGAAATAAAATATCTCTAAAGATCTCGCTAATTAGTTGGGATAATTAATGTATCGATGAAGGAAGATAGTCTTTTGGCTATTTATCAATTCTTATTTTCTATTAACGTTATCGACAGCAAGGAGGTAGATAATATGAGATAAGCAAAATAAATTCTTACCGAGGCTGTCAAATGCAGAGGGCTGACTTGACCATTCCATTTGTTTCAACATTCAAAAATTGAAAGTAACAATCTCACAATTTCCGTAATATCAATGAGAACGACTACGATGAGTATGAATCGTCCGGAAGGAACTACTTTTGTGAATTGCCGCTATTTTTTTTTATTTCACAAAGAAATTCCTTTCAATCACGATCACAAACACGAATATGAGTATCCAAAAATGGATGAAAATCACAATTTTATCCAGAGGAGAATGGTTTATCGTTGATATCCAAAGTACCTAATTAGAGTTTCCAACGTTTAAGGAACATGTAGCCGTATGCTACAATATGAATGTGCTCAAGGAAGAATATCAAGGAAGTTTATACAGAGTATTTCACAAAGGCAAAAAAGCTGTATTGGCAGCTTTTGGATTTAATTTTGCGTTTACGTTTTGTACAGTATGATGTAAATAAAAATAGCGCTAATTTTTTGCTCTATTCACACATCTTGGTAAAAATGGGTTAGCATTTGGCTCCTTATCTTGATATAACTCGTATTACAGTAAGCAGTATGTGGTCGGAAGAAAGTGAAGGAAATTTGGCCCACTGCTCCTTATCGCTAAACATATCACTCAGAGAGTTTGCACTGAAGAGCTACAAGTTATCATCGCCACTACTCAGCGAGCCACTGAAAATCAATTTTTTTTAAAAATATCCAATAATTGAGGGGAAATAGTTTTGTGTGGCTACGTATTCCAGATGCACGTTAAATGAAAGGAAGGTTGAAGCGGAAATGCAGTCTACTTTTGCACTTTTGCCTGTTCAGATGGTCACTTGAGGTTGAAAGATGAAAAAGGCCTAAAGATGGGTCCTTTTTTTCCGGCCTATTAAAAAGGTGTCGTAGGTATTTATGTGAGCCGGTATCAATTGGCAGTTGATAGGAGATGCTCTGTGCCGGTTTTAGCTCTTTGGAATAGGAATGGCAGGGTTTTTTTGCTGTTAAAAGATGTTTAATATTAGTGAGGATATGGAGTGAGCGTCGAAGTAAGAGTGAAGAAGAAGGAAACGAAGAGTCGTCAGTCAACACTCGAAACGGCCTTTCCGATGGGAAGTGAGACAAAAGTAGTGAAGCGAATGGATGTGCATTAGTTTAGAGATAGGTGAACATGGACATGAAGAGAAAGAGAGAGGAAGTGATCCACCCAGCCAGCCAACAAGCCAGACAAGTCAAGTCAGTCAAATCGAGGAAAATAATATTATACGACAACAAAACAACAGCAATGCAGAAAAGAAACATAAAAGCAGACAAGACATGAATTTATGTATAAGAATACACTCACATAACGCAACATATGTGTGTGTGCATGTATGTACCTATCCTAAATGCACATGGACGGCAGGAGCTAGGAGATAACATACTCTTCCATATAGCCTTCTTCTAAGATTAGTACATAATAGTGTAGTTGCACTTCCACAGACACAACTAATAAGTGCCTGATAAAATAAATGAGCTTAAAGAAGGTTCACCTATTGTGCAGATGTGTAAAAATTCGTTTTCTCTCTTACTTACTGTTTATGTATTTATTAGTATAGCAGGGAAGAAGGTGCTCCTGTTCTTCTATCCATTCATACAAACAAAGTTCCTTTTAATGCAGCTGAGAGCTAACAGCTTTTCCTATAAGTCTACCCAGTAAAGTGACTTTATAGCTTCTACTTTGTTGTTCCTGCTGCATGTACCATGTTCAATTGCATTATAGATTACGTATAAGCACGTATACAAAGTCTAATGAAATATAATGGAATAATGTCTGCAGCATTAACAACCTGCCTATATATCACTTACTTATATACTTCTATCTATATAAAATATATGAAAAGCATAATGCGGCACCACCGAGGAAAAATCCAAACAAAACAGGAATAAATAAAGAGAGTTTCCAATAAGTGGAAGTTGGTTGATGACTTCGTATCGTATGTAGTGTCCATTAATTAGGGCGGCCACTTTACTTTTGTTACTTCTGTGGACTGAGTTCTTTTATTACGTGTTACCAGACTCTGTCCAATTTTGATACATTTGCATGCACTCACATCACAACAACAGAGTTACTTTGTGACTCTCCCATCTCGCACTGTACAATTAGCGAGTGGAAGTATTGAAGGATCAGCTCTAATATGAAACTTCGTTGCCAATCAACTCAAATCAACTCAGCTAAGCGTAAGTAGTAAGGGAAGGAAAGAAAATTGGATCCTTTTCGTTGATTTGCCAGTAAATTATTACGTATCTTCTAATATAATTGTGCACAGACAGAAGAGTATAGCACATCCATACACCATACACATCACACATCCTATTTAGTGTCTATCTGATCTCTCTCCCTGCCCCTCTCTCTTAAAGAGAGAAAGAGAGGCAAAATAATGGATACTAGGAGTAGTGCATTTAGCATTAACTGTCCTCTCTCTCTCTCTCTACTTCCAACATAACAACTGCTGAGAGTACTGTACTAACTTGAACTTGAGACATTGTATTGGCCATTGGCCTTACGACATGTTCTCTTCACTACTCACTCACACACACACACACACACGTAGCATGTAGGGAACTGCATGATATCCATCACCCTCTGTAATATTGTGGTTTGTCTACTAATCTACCTATACATCTGTAATATTCATCTCCATTCACCTATGGCTCTCTACCTATCTGATTTCCTTTGCGAGATTGGATGCTGATCAACTATCGAATGTATCTGCTATCTATAGCTCCCTTATACACAGTCTCTCCACTGAACTAGATGATGTGAGCGAAAGGAGTTTCTTATCGCTCATCAATACCTACTCACTTGGTTTCTTCTATTCAACACACAAACGTTTAAAGCCACTCAAACTGAATTCTAAAATAATGAAAAGTACCTAAGTACAAGAGACACATACTTGTAACATCATGCTATCAGCCATAGAATAGAAAACAATCGAGAGAGGACATCAATGTATCACATCCAATCTTTTGCAATTCTAATTTCAATTAATTAAAAGGAATAATGAACATGAGGAGCAGGCTATATGCATAGAAGGAACATTAGCAAAGTCTACCTGCCCAACTACTTCACAGCTATATAATATTATGCAGTCAGGAATACACGCCACTCACTCCGTGCGTCCATTTTGCCAAACAAGACAAGAAAGCAAAAGAAGGAGGCGACTAAAGAGAAATTCGAATTCGCCAGCATTAAGTTGTTTCTCTGGACTGTCTAGTCTATTACCACCACCAAACCATCTCTACGTGATCAACTCCACGGCATTGCATTTTGGGTTGGACTTGAATTTAATTGACTTGACATGGGGGTCCCTGTCTCACTTATCCCGCACCACACACTCACCCAGCTCAGCAGTATACGCTATTGACCACTATGTAATTCATTTAACTCTCCTCCGTGCATAAATATAAACACGAATTTTCGTCGTGGAAATAGCAGTAAAGTGTAAAATATTTAGCCAATGCCTCGTAATTACAAAAGAATGTAAAAGATTGGAGTACAGAATCTAAATTAATAGCTATTCAGGTAGAAATATCGTTAGTGCACGTTGTTGCGCTATTGAAAGGACTATTCGTTAATTTCTCCTTAATTGAGAATGGTCCAAGTATTTACGTACATGTGTACTAATTGGTTTATAGATAGAGATAATAATGCAGTGAATAATCTAGCTGAAATATCTACTGGTTGAGAGCATGTTGATCTGAGGAGCATGCATTGTCGTGTATTTTATGGACTGTCTGCTCTACCCAATCCTTGTTAGCTCTTACGTGCACCTAACAGTGCTATATGTAAATAATTCTGATTTTCCATAAAAGAGAAACGAAGAATGAGTAAAATGTGGTGGTCGAGACTTGTCTTAAGTACACGCATGTAACTATCTAGTGAGATATTATTGTGCATGAGTTGTAGTTCATCTGAGGACATCTGTAAGAAAGAGCTGAGTGCATAGAGAGAGAGAGAGAGAGAGACATCATATTATAAGAGAGAGAGAGAGATAGTTGAAGGAGGGAGAGAGATGAATCCCGATGCAGAGCACGTTTCTTCACCCGAAGCTTATAGTTAAATTGTAATCGTCATAGTTTGTTGTAAATGAATTAGAGTTGCGGTTGAGGGAAGGAGGAATAGGTTGATCCGGTGGGATATTACTATACTTATTAGATTTACATTATTAGGGAGTAGAGCAAGTGAAAAGAGCGAGTGATGTGATGTCAGTCAGTATTATCAACAAGTGGACATCGAGAGAGAACTGCTTTTTGCTCTGGTGCTACACACATGTGGTTATCCTCTGCCTGACTTTGTAGTTGACTCAGAGTAGGTCCATGTAGCTAACAAATAAATACAAAGTACAGTACCTGCCTCGAACTACAAGTCAACTCCGAGAGGCAGATTGTTGATTGTGACTGAGCAAGGAAAAAAGTTGTTTAGCCACTAAGTTTATAAATGTGAAATGTATGTTATTGGAACAGTGGGCCAATATGTGTGTGTATCGGACATGTGAACGCTAACATGCATGTCTACTAAACACACGAATTCACTTCTCTCTCCTACTCCTATTGGTATTAGATCCTTCCAATCTTCCTTTGATTCTATCTCCTACCATTCTTCGGCAGACTCTGAAGAGATTTAATATTGACGCTGACTCTGCGGAGAGAGAGGAGTAGGTAGTCTCCCTTACACTAGCCTACTAATATGAATTTACATATTATTTACTATGTTGTTCCTTTGGCGAGAGAGAGAGAGAGAGAGAGAATGAATGCCCTGTAGCAACATCCACTTCCCTCCTATAATATTAAATCTTTAGAGTAGTGAGTGGATGAAGAGAGAGGTTTCTTTCATCATGGCTTTCCTTCTCTCGATCTTGTTTTGCTTCAGTTTGACTATTTACCTTGACTAAGTAATAACATGTAAGCAATAGTGATGATCCACACTGCACACAGCAATACAAACACAACAGATGATATAGTTACAGTATAATAGTAAACTACTACTAGTACTACTACTAGTAACAGTGTAGTATGCAAGTGAGTGCAAATAGTTGTGTTGCCACAGAGCATTAGTGAGAGAGACTGAATGAATGGCTAATGTACACTCGTACACTTTGTCCCACAAACATTCCCCCTCCCCACTTTGTACTTTTCTCTCTCGTCAATTATTCTATTAGGACAATTCAATAATCCAATGACTCGAATATTTTATAGGCACTAAGACACATGTACAACCTGCCGACAGTCAATACCCTTGATCATGTTTGAGGTAGAGAGAACGCGTGCTAATGAAAGTCTTCACTAAACATCTGCGCTCCTCACTCCTCTCCTCTGTGGTCAGCCTCTTTTTTCTTTCCTGGTTTCATTTCCTCTCTTTATCTCATCTTTTGCCTCAGCCATCAGTGCATGTTCCTAACTATCGTTCTTTCAATTACACGCAACAAGGGCAAGGGTATAGCACAGCCCAGTTAATTATCCCACATGCAAACACATAAACTTAACAGGCAATAAAAATTTCAACGGTAGTAAACACAACCAGAACTCATTCCCCTACTTCTCAAATAAGCAATCAAATAAAACACGAAATCTTTTTACTGGATTCTCATTACACACTCTACTGCCGCATATTCTTTGATGTGGTCGATTTCTGTCGAGAAAATTGCCAAGATTTTAGCGACTGTTAATTATCCCTTCAACATAAACAAATATTTGCTAAATACTTAATAATTTTATGGGAGATATTTACAGTTATACCTACCTTAAATACCTTTACTGTATTACCTATTCTAATTAGACTTCTGAAATTATTAAACAAGTATTTTTTCAACTAAAGAGTTGATAGATACTACCATGCAGTAACACCTATTGATATAATTTCCTCATTTATAAATATAGGTTTTAAATTGAGGCTTGCAATGTTCATTTTCACATTAAATCATAGCAGTTTCTTATTCTATCTTCTATCAGAAACAAAAATCATTTCGAAATAAAAATTTATCAAATTGTTTTTACAATAAATAGTATTTATAAACCTATTTACTAATTTGTTCTGTTTATTTGTATTCACCTAATTACTTTGGTATTAAATCATTTTCTTTCTATAAAACAAGTCTGGGTTTGGATCCATGAGGAAACAATTATTGGCGTGATTTTTTTTAAAAAATGTAACACATCCTAATAGTTAGCATGCGATGTACAAATATGGAGAGTTGTAAAAGAAAAATATTGGAGCTGAATGTACGCAGAATGTACGCAGATGACGTTGAATGCACATAATGTGTTAAGAATAGAGTTGAATGGTTGAATAGATTTAAATGCATGTAAATGGATTGATGCACTATGGTCAGATAGTGGGATAGGAATGCATATGGAATGAAGAGTGCAGTAAACAGCACAACGCAAGGAAGTCCCTGGGCAAGTCACGTTCCTATGATTATCGGTAATGTATATATATGCTCTCCATATTGTGGTTGGAATTCTGATATTGGATGCTACGGTACAGTACTGAGCAGAGTGGACGGGATAGATAATGGGCAGAAAAGAAATAGATGCACAGGCAATTACTATTAGCATAAAATGATGATCGCTCAAGGTATATGAGATAATGGTATTTGATTATACAGTACCCGTGCCGGGTCTCATCTCCGCATTCATTCATTCTCCATTTCCCTACAATCAAGTCACTCCAATTTTAAGGATGTGAACCGTAACAGTTCTATTAAAACCACGGGGAAATTATGCTGTCCCGGATTTAAGCCCCCAAAAATTCACTTCTTTATTCAGTTACAGCATTTTTTATCGAGCACCAAGCTCTAATTAAATCTTCAATATATCTTAGCCAGTATTTACAATTTTTATTTTACATATTTTCCCTCATGGTTTTCTTCCATTTTATAGCACATGGAACAATGTTTCGACAGTTGTTCTTCAGGTAGAAAATATTATGAATATATCTAAGGAATATAAATCCATTATAAAAATAAATCTAGTTAGTATGGCTTATACGGCATGGCTAGGTAATTTAATGTAATTGCATAGCTACGGCCAATATGTATCTTACCTTACCTACATTTTATGCAGTAAAGTGCAATGCGAAGCACAAAGTTTGAGCCTAGACGTTGTTTATGTATTTCAAGGAAACTTGTAACTACTTAACTGCATAATATTTATCACCTTTTACTATAAGAAAGTATCTAGCAGAAGTACTTGAAGCATTATTTATAGGAATTCTTGAGAGTATATCGAAGTGAAATCATTTTTTATGCTAGAAATTTCCAATAGCACGAGGTGCATTGCCTATTATAGGCATTTTACTTAATATTACGTTCATTGATATTGATAGTTACTATAATGGAGATGAATTCTTAGAGAGCAATGCATATGTAAATGCAGAACTGACTACTTACTGCGTTATGTAGTATCATGAACTTTGTTTCGTGTGTAGGCGACATGAATTTATCTGATCTAACGAAAACGTGTGTACAGGTAATACATTACAATGTTATTTTGCAGGCAAACTGACTGCTCACTTCAAACACAAAGCTAGATGGATAGTTCCAAATTTTCTTGACTCGAAATTCCTTACAGTAATTTATAAAAGAAATCTTGTAGCTTTCAATCTTCTCTTATCTCTGCTCATGGTTATTCTCAATTTTAGAATATCCCATAGGATATAATAAAGTTAGTGTCACAACCCTTTCACCTTTGGCTTAAATGCACGGAACAAAATAAATAATAGGAGATTCCACTCAAACCAGACACATCCTATTATATTAAAGACTTTCTATGCACACGGCATAGCATCAAATATGAAATACTCCACTACTCGATGAATCATACTGTACAGTGTACACGTGAATTTACAGACATATAACGGAGAAGATGCAAAGTACATTACCTATCTCTGCACCTCATTTCAATAGACCTATCTATGCAATTACACTTTCGATTTTAGGTACCTATCCCATTCTACTCACCTTACCTTGCTTATAACCTTCAAATTAGTGTCTTACGGCTGGATAATTCACTGTTGTGAAGAATAAGGATCCAGGTGAAGATATTTTCAAAACACAAAACAGATTAGACAGCACTGTGACCTTCTATCTCTAGGTAAATAGGATAATATTTACACTCCCATTTCAGTGCAGCAATACTTTGGGGTAACTATCAAAAACATTCTAATAGTAGGCTTCACTTATTTTATATTCAGTAATTGCACATAGCCAATTAAAGTGGAAATCTGTTAAGACAGCTAGAAATATCAATTAGGTGCTGCTAAAGAAATTGCCAAAGCATTCTAAGCTGAAAATAAGAAAATTAAGGTCCAAGTTGTAGTAAGGGTTTGTACTCGTAAATGTAACTGCTATACAATTGCACATTTTATTGTTTTATGGTCTCAATTAAATAAAATTGAAATCCGGATATTTATCTCTTTATTGCGGTTCATTATCGGTGTATTGTGATAGTAAATGTTTATATATCCCCAGGCAATGAGACATAAGCCAAATATCTCTACCTCTGTAGTAGATCCAAAAATATTTTAGAAGCAATACTTTTTCCGCTATGTTTCTGGCCATTTTATTATTTTAGATCAAATTTTTCGTCAATAATAAAACAATGCATTAGGTATATGGTAAATTTGGAGATTAGCTTTTATTCCATTTATTGCTACAAAATGTTTAGCTATAGATTATAGAATTTGAATTTGATTAGGAATACTAATTTTGTGTTTAAGGTAAAATTCACTTTTTGCAACCTACTTTTATGAGACGGAGTTCAGAAAGTGTGTAATATTTGTGGGTTCGGGTTCTCAGGTTATTAGACAAGGTATGCGTTTAAAGTTGTACTTTCAATTTCGACTTTTACTGTGTCCGAAAATAGTCTGTCTGTGAGATATTTATTCCACGACTATAAGTGCTGTACCTACCTGGGCCGCCTATCCATCAAATGAAGCTTAGTACATTCCTTAGCAGAGACAGTTCAACAATAATCTCTTTAAAATCCCGTCAAATCCATTCTGAATGTAAAACAGAAATGGTATAATAATATAGGCAAATGTGTACATGCAGTCGACAATGTTATCATCCGTGGAGTAGTGCCGGCAAGATTCATCTTACTATGACCAAGTTGTCTTTTTGTCACTTGTGAGTGCAATGCAGTGCTTCTGAAGCTAAACCTTTGGAAACACTTTTCCTTTTCACTCTATAACGAATTATCTCTGCGACAACCTTGTCTGTGCATGTAGCTATTTATATCAGATGGACACTGAACTAGCACTAAGGCTCAGCCTCTCCTAACGTTCAATTAAGTGAAATACAAGCAAAACCAAAGCTAAAGTAAAAGAACTTTTTCCTTCCTTTCAACTATCAACTTATATTCAAGAGCGTAACTTAGAGCACATTTATTGCCTATTCATATTCATACTACAGCTCTACCCACAATCATTCTCAGATTCTGAGATACTTATATAGGTATGCACTATGTAAAGTAAGTATGTATATAGTGGAATGATTCTCCGCATACATAGACTGTGAATTTACACTTACAAGTAGGTACTTATAATATATTGTAACACATCCTTATAACTGTTTACACATTATTTGTTTAATGCACTCTGTGAACACAATAGAGGATAGAGGTGCCGACAAAATGTTGATAATTCTACAGAAAATCCAATAGAAAATATTTTCTATATATAAACAATAGTTCACGAGCCTTTGAGCTTGGTAACAAGAGTCTCATTAAAAATTTCTCGATGAGTATCATTGAGTTTCAGAGTATGAAAAAAGAATAATTGAATTTGTGAAGAATAAAAATGATCAAATTGAATTGGTAATGAAGATATTACAGTAGCAATTCCGCAAATCCGGTCTATTATCGACTTAGAGCTACACATTCACACAATTTACAATGCTAATGAAAGTAACAATAAAACAACAACAATGTAGCATTATTTAATACAATAATGTCTGCACTTGTACTATTCTACAGAGTTACACGTTACACAGGTACTTCGCTACTTACAATTAGAGAAAACCACTAGCTGTCTGTCAACTGCATAGATATCTAAAGAACACAGTATAGCTACATGCATATCTGCTTAATGCTGAAACAACTGACGGAACACCATGCAGTTGTCTTTCGCTAATAAATCTACCATAAAAAATACAATACTGTATTATCATCCTTGTAAAATATCAAGAAAGTGTGACTTTTCTGCAGTTGACTGACGGGCGACGTGGCAGTCGGCACAACGAAAACATTTTTAAGTTTGAATATGCTAAAGGATAAAAGATAGCCATTTTTGTGAGAGATGATAATACACAGAGATTCTATTCCTGTGGGCAGATACGAATTCAAAGAAATTAATGACAATGGTAAATAAATAAATTATGATACATGAAGTAGTATAAGTAGTCACATTTAATGCTTTGTAAAAGTGTCATAAATCTTGGCGTGCACTTTTAAGTAGCTTGAGCTTTTTTGTCATTTTCATTATTTTCTGCTACACCCAAAAATACTAGTAATGACTAATGAGGTAATGTAATATGACTGTGTGATCTGATGAAAGTCTTGGAATCCTATCCTTAAGAATTAGAGAATAGAAAAGAGATTTGCATAGGACTAGAGTATCAAATTGTGTTTTATCACAAGTGGTTCCTAAACGCAGCTCATTAATTAAAAGCGCACGAGAGAGGAGCAGTGGGAACTTTAGGGTAGGTAGGACAATGCTGACAAGATATCTTGCTAAACTAGACACTCTATGACAGAATGGTTGAGTCAATCATTCGGTCACGTCAGTTTTGGACACATTTCTTTTCCCTCCCGCTCAGTAGCAATAACTTTCCTCTCTCCATGTATTTGTCTTATTTCCTAAAGCCACGACGAGCAGAGCAGGACTTGAAAAGGCTTTCTGATATACATTCCCAGTTTGCGTACCTAATATCACGTATAAGCGTTTATTTATTACTTTTATTAAAATTTAACGCTGACTTGGTGAGTAGTGACTGAATGAGTACACATGTTTTATATTAGCTATAGTACATTTAAGAAGCTTGCTTTACTTGGCCTGGTTTGCACGAAACTAATAGTAAAGTAAGCTCTATACGAAACAGTTATTTTCTATGCTGGAGGCATTCGCTCTCTATGTCTAACGTCTTATCATCACAGTATAATGTATACGTAATCTGTGCATATGAGTAAATATGACTATAATATTATTATTTGCATGCATTATCCTATGTAGCTGTATTCACCTGACGCTAATGATATTTACAGATAAATACTTATACCTAATGTTAGGATTATATTCTGATTAGAGTAAAACGATGTGATGTACCACGTGAGAGTGGAGATACGGAGTCCTAGAGCCTCAACTAGTTTGGTATCTTGAGCGTGCTTTTTCAATCTTGTCTACTTAAATGGAGTGCTAACAATGGTTTTCCTAGTGTAAGGAAACACGCCATAATCCGACTATCTTTTGATGTGGAATTCTAATTCAACTTTTGCGAAAATCTTTGATTTGTGTGTAAAAGGCGCAGGGAAATGGAAATGCAATACTTAGAAGAGCTTACGTATGTAGGGGCTTCTCTTATATGGATTAGTAATAGAAGACGTGTAGTTAATAAGCTAGCGATGTATGTATACATAGAGATTTGAATGCTTATTAGATGTGAATACGTGATATGATAAATACAGAAAAGTCTACACATTGGGAATTACATTTGAAGAGATCCCTCGAGACAGAGACAGGATCACTCCACACAATCATGACTTTCATGACTGGCTCAACAAGACTGGCTGAGTTGAATTGAGTTGAGTACGTTTGAATGATGAGAGTGAAAATCAACAACTGCGGCTTATTCTGACGGACATGCTCACTGATACATTCTCAGTGATCACCTAAGTAAACTATAAGCTCTCTGAGAATAACTTGTAACTTTTTTTAGGTAGAGGAAGTGTGATGATGTAAATCTCAATTCCCAACTCACTAATTAGTCACGAAAAGCTATTTTATTTCCCGACTTCAATCTGAACTTAACTCTTTCCACTTCCATTCTACGCTCACACTAAAAGAAATTTTGGGTTGAATGAAACCTTTCTGGAAATGTGATTTCTTGTTCACGAATGACACACTAAGCAACTTCTATTTACTAAATATATAATAAGTAATTGTGCAAAGATATAATCAGCAACAGGTTAAATTCTCATTTGTACGCCACACTATATATTTAAACAAAATCCAAAAATAGTTGCCGTAAAATGTGACTTAAACTAGGATTTGCCAATTGTAGTTTAAGTAGTCATGATTTTGGATAGCCATCCACAAAGAGAATATGTTAGTAAATCATTAAGTCATCATGTCAAAACTGTCGAAGCAGAATTCCTTCATTTAATCTGAAATTCTGAATGTAGTGCCTAAGATATAATGTCTTACTTATCGCAAATGGATAGCACAATGTTAAATAATATTTAGCTCAAGCCAACAATGAAAGGAGGACATGGAACAGTTGAAGCAAAATTAGATTGAAAGTCAAAATGTTTTACATACATAACTAATTAGTATAGGTCATTAAATGTAAAATCAGAATAACTAATGATTTATTTCGTTTTTGCTTGAAATAATTTGCTAAGAGTATGAATAGAAATAATTAGGCTAGATGTACTATATAGGAGCTACTCTCGAGCTACATAACTATGTTAATATAATAATACTATGTTTAAATAAGTAAATATACGATAATGAGTGCGCCGAGATTTACATTATAATTATCATAGATTAAATATACTAAACATATTAATAGGTAATTTGAAAGATAACGACGTATTCACACATGCATTGAATTTAATTAGAGTAAAAAGAAAAGCAGCAATGACATTCTAAATTGTAATTGTTGATTTGAAAGAGGGACAATGAACACTAGAATGTGTAACAAAATACAAATCAGGTAGGTAGCATTACATTTACTTTGCTCCTGTAAGAAAAGCGAGATTGCAAAAAGTGATCAGCAAGCAAGTGACTACTTATGGTAATGTAAATATAGTTGTTGAACCATTTATGCTTATTACATACTCATCATGTGAGTGCATGCGTGTTTACCTATGTATGCACTTGCAATAGATTTTTTTTTGCGAGAGTGTGCTGGTAACTGAGGGTATCCACATAGCCAGACTTTTCAGTACCTATGCATAAAT
The DNA here is from genome assembly GCA_009936455.2 of Tomocerus minor. NCBI lineage: Eukaryota > Metazoa > Arthropoda > Collembola > Entomobryomorpha > Tomoceridae > Tomocerus > Tomocerus minor. Next base: position 44,720 of record JAAAYG020039261.1, read on the forward strand.
TTTTTATCACGATAATTGTTAAATATAACGTTACACTTTCCTTTACATTTACTTTTGTTCTACTAAAATAAACAAAGGTTGAGAGTGGAGAGGTAGCTGCAAAGGATTTATTTATTTAAGGTATCGAGTTTCATATGATTATGATTTCGTTATTCCATGCCTTATTCGCTTCACCTAATCGTAATTCATAGAGGTTTACACCTTCCTCGAAAAGAATGGTGGGTTCAGGTGATCTGCTAGCTCACACTATTCTGTGCATAGAGGTGCACAACTTTTTTTTAGCCCACATGTGACATTAAAAGATTTTTCTGTGCCCTTTTGCTAATTAATTATCTAGAGAGCTGTCAAGGGCGTTTCAAGTGTATTTTATGTTGACGCAGTGCAGTTTTCGCATTGATATCTCATGCATTCCACTTTTTGTTTATGGTTATTCATTTAGACAGAAGAGATTTCGGAGGATGAACGGAGTCTGCCCACTGATACCATAAAAAGTCAAAATCATGGTTTAGGAGAAAGAAACTAATTAGTCGAGCTGAGTTCAGTGTGAATAGGAACGTCTATGCGGACGTTCTTCTTCTTCGTCTTCCATCGGCCTGCGTACTTAGCACTGCCATCACAATAAAAACTGAGATGACAAACATTTTTATTTTTAGTTTGATGGTGTGTACAGAGCCTTAACTGCTATTCAGTGATAGTGACACAGTTTTGATTTGGCAGGCACCAAATCGCCAACTGTAACAATTTTATTATCCGCTGCTGAGACAGCCTACCTGCCTCTGCCTGTCCTGTCCCAGTCACACAGTGCACAATGAGAGAACAGAGCACACTATCTGACTAACCTACATCCTTTCATTTCGCTATCAGTTCACTTCACTTTGCTCTCCTACTCTTTTTCTTAATCCCATTCAATCTCATATTTATTATTTCGCTGAGCTCTAGGCTCTAGCTCGTGTTTCTCTCAAGAAACTTAATAGCTACACCTAGGCCAATATTAGATTTCTAATTGTACTGCTCAGGATAAGTATAGGATGGCACATATGCACACAGGTTAACTATCGTCATAAATAATATGAATAATATCATGATTCCGTTAAAAAAATCTGTATGTATATTTAATAGCCCAGCTCTGTCATGTGCAAGCTAATTACAAAGGAATTGCCTATATAATTTACAGAAATGATAAGCTATCCAGTGTGCCAATGTTCCCACCAACCCCATGCATCACTGCAAATTCTGACGAAGGAACTTCTTCTACAGGTGTAATTCATTACTATTATCCACTAGGTGTTTGCATGTATAAATAATGACTGTTTGTTGATTATGTTATGTTAAACCATCGTGTATTGTTGTAGTCCATTGTTCCTCTTTGTAAACAGCAGGAATTAGCAAATTGAAGCATGCAGCTGGGTGCTATGCTCCCTCTTCTATTAAAAACACACTTCTTGTGCACACGATAAGATCCTTTGGATTCTTCTCCTCCTTCCTAGTGTATTAACATTTGAGTTGGCTCAGTGTCTCACTGTCTGTCTGGAGTCTTGCATCTCCGTCATTGTATTTGCACTATTGTAATTTCATTCACTCCAACCATCATTTCATTCATACACGATTTTCCTTGAGTGAGCTCTGCCGACTCAAGCACTGTAATTTCTATTGTAGTCCTCATTTGATTTCAGTATCTCTGTCCCTCTCTCAGCTTTCTGAATCCATTTGATTTACGACAACGATGTGATACTCAAGACAAGGCAAAGTCAAACTAACGATCAGATGAGCTCACTTCACTTGAGTTACGGGTTTGGCTCTGAATTTCTAAAGGTCATCTTGCAATCAGAATAAAAAGCAGATGTTTCCACTGTAAATGTGTCGCTAGTGAAAGTCTTTGCTCGCAGGAGGAATCTTCCGTCAATGCAATCTCAGCGATTACTTTAGCCTCCTAAATTCTGAGAGCATAATGATAGGAGCCTTAGAAATTATGCTATATGACTTCTTCATACAAAACCTTAAGTATGTGTACTACAAACAAACTAACAATGTAATGCAACTCACTAACAACACAATAAATACTAATTCTCATACAAACGACGTTTCTAGACATCTTTCATTAATGCATACACAGTAAAATCTAATATAGTACATACACTGTATTTATTTTACCTAATAGGTATTAGACATATAATGAGCGAGACAAGACTTGTAATTTTTATTTAGTCTAGGCCTAGTCTAGGAAATAAGTGGATATAAGAGTGTCTGGAAATGGAAAACTCTTACTATTTGGCTAATATTCATTAGTTTTCACTTATCGCTACGTCAGTACACACCTGTATGTAGCTAACAACTATAAATTAAGTATTAGCTATAGGAGTAGAAATTCTACACAGGTGTGCACAATACTTGTTTACCTAGTCTTAATTTGTTCGATTCCATTTTTTATTACAAGGAGATAATGAAGAAAACATCAACCTACGAATGTTAAAATCCTAACATGTATTTACCAAACAAACGAAATTCAATTATTGTTTCTAAGATGGACCATAGTTAGGCCATATTTTATTGAACAGCTTTGTTTCAAACACAAACCAACTTTGTATGTAAATTCACTTAAGGAGGGGTTTACACGATTGCCATCCCATTTTCAAGGAGAACGGCCTAATGTAGAGCAATGAAATAAAAAAAATTGAAATCTACTCATATTTTTCGAGGGCATCAGGTTTCAACATTTTCAAA